>JAUTBT010003828.1:0-27494 GCA_032361225.1 Lepetodrilus schrolli | reverse complement strand
GCCCCCGGGGCGGGATTTGAACCTGGAACCATTGGCTCCGAAGTCCAACTGTTCTACCACTGCGCTACCACCCGCCCTTTAGATTACATAATGATGGCTTATATCTATAGATGCTCCACTTATCGAGTGCATCTAAGAAGCGTACATAAATGTTCTTCTCAATGGGTCCATGATGAAAATCATCCTGTAAATATAGATCACATGTCTACTTAACATCTGTCAAATGTGTTTACGGGTGTTCAGTAGACACAATGGCCTGTGTATTCGATGATGGATGGAAACTAGCCAACTAGCCAACTAGGCCATAGTTATTTGATTCCATGTTTTACGGATTTTTCTGTTATCAATTTGGCTCGTGCGGTCGAAAATATATATAAATATAATTTGATATGTTAGGCAGTTGGTCGGGTCCGATATAAACAAAACAAATTGGAGATTATGAATGGTCGGTTGAGAGAAAATATATATAATTGTCAACAAACAATTGTTATAAACACCAGTGCATATAAATTGTTCAGATTTGAATGCACACTTGTTTTCAAAGCACTGCTTGTAAATAGCAGTATATTGTTATAAATTATACTTGTATTCTACGTATTTACCAGTAAGCAATCAAATTTGTTTCAAAACCATTGCCTGTCGGTCTTTGTTCATGTCCACTGATGGTTTATACGACTTGTTCCTTCACCATTTATTACTATAATTTTCTAAAATCCGGTACACTGTCGGCGGAATATAATACAAATAATTATTTCTATTTTCCAAACTGGAAAAAAAACGGGTCGGTGGATCCGTAAACCATGGAATCAAATAACTATGGCCCAAGTCAAATGGATTACGTACATTGCCGTATAGTTCAATTACAATTGGATATTATGGTTATACATTATTTCGAAAGGCGAATATTTCGAAAGGCGGGAAGTAACCCAACTGATATAAAATAGTGGGGATGTGATTTACAATAACCCGCTACACTAGTCCCTAGACCTATCAAGTCAATAGTGTGGAAGTAGATACATGTATGTACATGTAGGTCCGATAAAATATTTTACTCGAGAAAATTATTATATTAGTGAACATTGTATAATAACAATAGTAACGATGATGATGATTATGATGATGATGATGATGATGATGATAATAATAATAATATTATCATTATTAATAATAATAATAATAATAATAATAATAATAGTAATAAAGTCGGTGTATAATACGCTAGACAGCTCAAAACACGGCATTATTATTACCGCGGTCAATGAATCAGTGTGCCAACGTTTGTTCACTTGTCTTTGAATCGCCAATTTTAGCCATTGATTCTTTTCATAATGTAGGAACCCATATGGTTCAATTACCAAAACGTAGGAGTACAGATATTATATGTCTACTTCAGAATGAGCCTTACGAGTCATCTATTGTCTGATTTCTCTATGCCGTGCAATAAACAACACATGGCGACCTACTTAAGAAAGGGAGGCTTACTAAGGTATAGCTTTTTCCAGGCTGGAGAATATTTTATAGTCGTCTCGGAGACGGTTTGTAACCATTAGCGAGGAAACTCGCCCACCAGGAGAATTCCGATTGGATCTGCGCATGCGTTGTGTGTAATTTATTTCCGTTCCAGACTGATACACAGAACATTCATGATGAAAGAGTTTCATTATAACGCGCGAACGAGTAGTTGTATACTATAGATGCTATACCAGCCTGTCGGTTTGAAGTCTTGATAATTCCTTGAACAATGATGTCATTTTCTAATTAAAGGCATACAATCAAGGGTTTGTATATATATTTCATGGTCAAGTATATGTTTACATGAAAGTGTGTACATTTGATCTGTTTACACAAGTATATTATGTAACCAGCTACATTTTCCGCATATCCCACTGGTTTTCAATATTTCATATTTTATTATTTTTTAATGTTTATAGTATATATAGCTTTATTGGTACCAGTAGAAGAAAGGTGTGTTCAATTATTAGAGTTTTCCCCTTAGTCTATATTAAACTATAGAAAATTGAGCTATTACAGTACATTACCAACTGATTATTCGGGTTTCACCGGAAATATAAACTGCAATGGAATTTTACCTATCCTACAGCGATGAAAATATATTTGGAGGTACAAAAGCAATCATTGATGTACTTTGCATTTTTAACTCCAATTCGACTACTTAATCTGTAATTGTATGCCTTTAAAACCAGTTGCAATAATGCATTTAGTACTGGTGTGTGTGCGTGTGTGCGCGCGTGCGTACGTGCATGTGTGTAGTGAACTTTTCTGATCTGTAAATATACTGTAAGCACAGAAAAGTAAATACTTTCGGTTTCCTTTAAAATTGTAAATATCCTTACCTGCTATACAGGACATAGTGTCGTAGACGTTAACATGATATCAAGTTGCTGTGCTAATCAGAATCAAACAGAACTTGTACTTCATTCAAGTCTGAAAAAAAACATGCATATGTTGCCAACGATTGGACAGAGTTAGCCGGAAGGTTTATATTGATTCATGATAATAGCATCAAAGGTTTTAACGGTTTTTTAGAACATTTGCTTTCTTACACTTGTCGACTTGAAGCTAACCTGATATTTAGTCATGTTTGATCTAATTTAAAACTTGTTTTGGATATCTTACATTGTTTATGGTTGAAATATGGACATTTACACATGTTACATAGGTGAGAGGTGTACATGTACAGATATCATCTTTACGTGAGCCACTGTTTTATGATAATATTGCCTATTTGCTATGAGATGTCTATGAATAAGAACCGGCTCCCTGGCGTAACGGCTATGGCTGAAGGACGCAGGTTCGATCCTCGGCCGTGTTATACCAAAAGACAGCATTAAAGGGGTAAAGCAAGGACTGGTCGGTTCGAAATCAGTATACTGTCTGAGTGGGGTATCCATGTTCTATCTGCGGCATGATAATCCAACTATAAATACTGATGGAAATCTAGACTAGTACAAGCAGTACATATGTATACAAGCCATGACGTAAGTGAAACAACTTAAAAGTGGCTTTAAATCTATTTCGATACTTGTCAGGAAACATACATGTAGGTTTTTGCTAGCATGCTCTGCAATGAAGAAGAAGAAGAAGAAGAAGAAGAAAATTGTGTATTAAGTGCCTAGCACATGCCACATGATAATATTTATGCTACATTGTATTTCATAAAAGAAAAAGGTGTCTTCACGGGACGCCCAGTTTTGTGTTTTAAGAATGACCTGGAACACAACCTCGCATTTACCCCGGATATTCACTACTTGATTGGGCACCAATCAACAACCTAGAAGGATGGTAATGCACAACAGGTTGAAGATAGTTGATTCCTACTCTCATCCCAACGTGTTTGAGATTAGCAATTCCCTGAACCGAGAACAGACAGCCGTGTATAAAATATCTCTTCATCAGGAGCGCTATATAACTTCTAGGCACCCAGCCCACCTCCCGCCAAGCGAACAACTGGACACTTGGCAGCCCATCCCCTGCCCCAAAGAGAGGCAACAGCCCATACCAAGTGGTAAATAGAAAAACATGGTCCTAAGACATCCAAAGCTTTCGTTCCACCTTTCCACTCATGCGTCCCAAGGTGGGACCAGTCTGCCGAAATCAGTAATGCTGCAAGGCGACTGTAAAAACACCAAACTTAGAAAGAGAACGAAAGCGCTATAGACTAGTCTTGTAGTACATCTTCGTGAAACGATACCGATGCAGGCATCTTAATGGAATCTAAATTGCTTACCATTGTCTTCATACTGTTAGAGCACTTCATTAAAACTATTGCCAAGTTCTCCCAGGGTTTCATTGTAACTTCCCGTAGTAAAATTGAAATATTCATCAAACTAACATGCGTGTTAGCCATTTAGATTTTTTTTGTATTTTAATTATAGTTCCGGCAATTAATTTTATTACGCTGTGATTATTCCGATTGTTCTTCTATGGTCTAACGGAAATTTCCCGTAGTGTTATTGCTATTAAACCACAATCAAATTCAAGGAAATTTCATTATTGTGGTACATTTATCTCTAACACTTCCCCGACCTTTCATTACGTTGTGATAACAAGAGAGAGAGGTCGTAGTGAAAGAGACATGTTAAGGATGTACAGGACCTTCAAAGACAAAGACACGTGAAAAACAACAGTATCGAAACATATGTACGTGTATGAACAAGTGCCACTGGTCTTCACTTTCATCATTTAGATGTGGTGTTGCACCTTTAAAGATATGAAAATAATGCCCCTGAAAATAAATTCTGTAAAAATGTTGCGTAAAATTAAATACATGTCCGGCTAGAATGCTCTTGATATGATGATTTTAGACACGACATATTCATGCCATATACAAACATAAAGGGGATTTTTCTCCTTTTACATGATGCAAAAAGCTGCCTGTTATGTTAAGCAATGGCAATGTTTGTACTTTTAGTGACAAATCCGCTATAATATCTTAAGCTTGCCAATAGTATAAATGATTTATCCAATACCATCTAATTTATAGCATTGACCGACATGTATGCTTCTCTGCCGACATCTACGCAGAGTAGTGTAGTGTATTAAAGTAGTGTATTAAAGTAGTGTATTAAAGTAATACACTTTAATAACTAATGGTATTTTTTCTTTCTTCGTATTTCATCCGACACGTTAATCTTCTTATATAATTACGGATCGGCGTCCCGTGCATAAACGTTCTTTAAATATCTCTGAAGTTTAATTTGTCAGAAGAACCAAATCCTCATTCGTTTATTTTCTAAGATATTTCCAGTTTTAATGTTATAGTGAGTATTAAGACATTCACATACATACAACAATTCCAAATCGCTTTTCATGATACCCAGCAGTCTATTAAAGTAACAGTTTTATATTACTAGAGTTTTTAAAATGCGTTACATCAAATGGCATGAGATAAATTTAAATGTCACTGTCATGAAATGAAATCAGGATTATTATGTGTCCTTTCTTACTTAAATTCCAGTTGCATACATGAAAAGGATATTGTTTTTCAGTTAAATCAAGGAAGCTATTAGCTATTTGTGTAACTCTACCATGTGAATATTACTTAGCACTAAAACAACGTGTCCTTCTGGCGTTATCTGGCAGTTGAATTAAAAGAAACAGATTCAGGTGTGTACAAAATGGCGGTACGAAATGGCGGTATTAAACTGCATAACTCTAAGGTAACTTAACTCCGGCCTTATTCATAGACCACACTATGGCGAATGTTGAAATTTGGTTAAATACAATTACGCCGTTTCGTACAGAAGAGATAGTCGTATCAGATCAAGTTCAACTTCAAATGATATTCGGAGGAATCGTTATTTCTTTATTCCTTTATTTGCTAACTTCAGTGATACAAGAGCACGTGCATGTACAACGCACGACATGCAATATATAACATACATATAAAATACCATATGATTATGTATATACTGTAGCCACAAATATAATATGGGCTACTGTAATTGTTTATTAAATGTGCAGCCTATTTTAACACGTAGCTGTACCGGAAGTTCAAATTCCTGATTGTGTTACTTAATAGTTCATTGTCATCGGTAACTTTAGTAACAGATAATTGGTATAGCACTGTACAGCGTAGCAACCACTGTATATGTAGATTACATTACACGTTTTTAATTTTTAAAATAGAATACAAATTAGTATTGGAAATAATTATAAGAAATAATGTTCAAACATTGTGGTGATACCAATTTTGATACACGTTTTGAATTTTAAAAATAGAATACAAATTGGTTTTGGAAATAAGAAATAATGTTCAAACATTGTGGTGATACCAATTTTGATACACGTTTTGAATTAAAAAAATAGAGTACAAACTTTGGAAATAAGAAATAATGTTCAAATATTGTGGTGGCACATGGTCCCGTGCATTGCTCGGTTAAAGTGAAGCACGTTCGAAGCGGGTTTGTGGATGGGTGACAGAACCTGATCGTATCTAGGATTCGTTCCTGCCCCACACTGAATCACAGGCTGAAAAACTTGTCGTGTCACCTTAGGCAAGTGGCTTAGTTCGATAATGCCTCTGTTCACACATCAGAGAATGGGTACCCGGAAGGATGAGATGGACATGTGAATGATAACCGTGTAGCGCCTTGAACGACAGCTTGGGTTGTATGATCCCCAGGGAGTTGAGAAGGAGATTGAGTGTACACAGATCCATTGACAGGGGTTATAATCCGCTTCGAGCATGCATTAGCATGGAGGCATGCGCTTTATAAATGGACTATTTATTTATTTATTTTATTAAACGTCATTATTGTATTTTAAAATATTGGTACTGATCATGACACTTGGAACTTCCGAATTACAAACACGGATTATGAATTTGTGTTAATTTTCAAAATCCTAGTTGTAGATCTAGTGACTCTAATTTCTATAAATATCAGTTAAACCAAAAGCATATAATATGTTCATATTATAGTGGCGTTGTAATTAGCGGTGTAGGCATGTCCCGTATGTAACATCCTGAAACATTACCATTTCCAATCATAACCACTAATATAATGAATGAATAGTTTGTCAAGTAATTAATAACGGTTATATAAGTACCATATAAGCAGTGCTGCAATAGAAATATACACATACGCATCATAAAACATTTGGTAAAAGGAAATCATTGACTTGTAGATAGAATTATAACATACGGGTAGTATTATATGTACGCTTCGACATTTATTATAAGGTTTTCAGTGCTCTGATAATAGTGAGTGAGTGAATTATTGTTTTACGTCACAGTGGTAATCTTTCACCCATACGCTCTGATAATAGGATGTATGACAATAGCATTCTGAATGATGGTTTGGATAGCTCTTATTTTCACTGTACGTTGAAGCCGAGGCATGGGCTGATTACATATTGCAGAGAATTCCTGTGGCGTCATGATTATTCACAAGGTACCTATATTGTAATTTACGTTGTATAACAACCTATTTATATAATTATTACCTACATTTTTCAAAGCACTTTGGATACGGTTGAACGTAGATAAAACTTGATGTCTTTTCAATTCCGCATCCATCCATCTTACTTTCACATGAAGAAATACAATAGAATCACGGTAATGAACGCTTCTTTTACTGGGAGTCGTGATGAGAAGCGCTCTTGCAATACCAAATTACTGCCGCCTTCACGTCGTAGCATCTAGAGTAGTCTCTGGCCATCAACAGTCAACAAGGTGGTTAGTCCTACACACGTATACTGGACAGAGTGTCAATGTAAGCGTGGAGCGTGTACATTGTATACCAATAATTGTCTATATTTCAAGTAATCAGTGGTAATGTAGCATCCCATCTGCCGATTTGCGCCATCTTAAGATAGCGCATCACCAACTGACTATCCGCAGGATGGTCGCCAATCTGAGGATCTCCAGATGGAAGGCTTTTCTCCTGCGCTCGTCAGTCGATTGGGTGACAGACGGTGTGGCGCTAACCGCAGGTCATCACTTGGTCCTACGAATCTTAAGATGGCGGTAATCGGCAGGAGTGAAGCTTTCCAGATGGCGCAGCACCATTTGGCGATCCTCATGATCAGATGGGCAGCCAAACTCCGATCGTCACATGGCGCCGAGCAACGGCTACATCTTAAGATGGCGCGAATAGGCACATCTTAAGATGGAGCAAATCGGTAGATGAGTTAGGCGCCATCTGCCGATAGTTGGGCTTTCTTAAGATGGATCATCACCAACCTACGATCAGCTGACGGCGCAGGAGAGAAGCTTGCCAAATTTTCAAATTGCGCAGCACCATCTGGCGATCCTCAGATGGGTATGGGTGATGACGCAATATCCGATCGCTAGTAGTACTGCGTCATTCAGATGATGTTTAACAGTAATAGCTATATAAACACGTATCGTGATGTGTTTATCCAATATATGGTTCAAGATAACTCATGACATGAATATCATATCTTGCATAGTAGTGCATAACACCTGGAACAATTTTCATTGGCTGGTTAAATGGCTTCCATCACAATTTTCCCACACCTGCCATCGTGATAGACGGTTTCATTGGTTGGTACGGTCGGGGCGCTGGGGGGATGTATTCATCCGCCACTCCCGAGAATACGTTGAGTTGTATGAATTTCCGTTCAAAAGTTGTTAGATAAAGACATTAACACACTCGCTAGCTAGAGTGTCATATTGATTTTACGACGCTCGTGATTCTAAAGTTAACTTTGGAACCACGAGTGTCGTAAAATCAATATGACACACTAGCTCGTGTATTAATCTATATTTATTTTCTTCTATCTGAATTATTTAAATATATGTATTGCTGATAATTAACTCATCTGGGATAGGAAGAGTGTAAAAACAATGCACAGAGTGAATGACAGTTTATTCACTTCGTATGTTATTAATGCATTTTAAAATAACATAAGGAATGATCTGTAAGTGCCTGTCAATGCTCAGTGCTGATACTATGCAGCTATGCGAATTAAAAAATATAGATGAAGAAAAAAAAACGAAATTTAGCAGATCTAAAGAGCTCATTATCGAATATCCATCGGAATGCGACTTCCTGGATTTATCTTGGTATAATAAAATGGCAAGACTCGTTCGGTGGCAATGAGGTCGAGTTTGTCAAGTCTTTGTTGACAGCTGATCTAACTAACTGTCAATATTTTGAAACCATTAATCACAATCCATACTAATCTATGGAATAAGCCTATCTTTGATATCCTCTAGTGAAGAACCTTGTGCTTATGGTTATAAAAATAAAAGCTATCCAGTGCTCCAGTACACATTACACGTAGTTCATCATGTTCAGATTAGGGCCAAGATGGGTGTAAAAAAAACAGGACTTTGCAAAACAGTATACGTTCGCGGTTTCCGTCTTTTATTTCAATTACAATCCATGGATATGACGCTTTCCAAGAATTTTTTTTGTAGCATCCTGTACCTTGCTGCCCCTTGTGTGACACCCGCTGAACTTTCGAACGACATAGTTGATAATATCACTCACAATTTGCGTCACTAGTTTTTTAGAACGATAGCTTGTTGACTAGTGAGCGTTCGTTGAGAAGTCATTTTCTTGACCACGTTTACGTGTAGGTCGCCTGTTTCCGTAAATATCACGAATTCAGAACCTAAATAGTCTCACTAAATATAGTATACATAATAGCATATAAAGGGAGATAACTTGAGGAAAACAAGTCTTCGAGCGCTACGAAATTTGGTTACGAGTTGGACACCGCCAGAATGCGGAAGGAACGGAAGATCTATTACGTATTCTATATGGTTGCTGTGGTGTAAACCAGGGATTCCCATCTTCTGATCCTATGACCCTTGAACAGAACACCTGAACGATCGCGTGGAGAACAATGTACTGAATCAGTGAATGGCATTTGTGATGACTGAACAGATGAAGTACGGCCAAAAGAAAACCAAAGGGCGTATTATTGTTTTTTCTTCCGTATTTGATACTCGTCAAATTTATTATCAGCCCGTATCTACCTATTTTACAACCGTACAGACGCCGATACGGCCCGTATCTGAGGCACTGGCTATCATTGCATTTAAATCAGCTAGTAACGCATATCTTCTCGCATTCAGTAGTTTATTTATTCATTAATTTCCGGATATAAACATCCGTGTCCACCTCATATTTAATTATTTCATTGGGAATTGCATTGGAACCATTAGAACACACACACACACACACACACACACACACACACACACACACACACACACACACACACACACACACTGTACTATCGTATGCATGTACATTAGAAAAGTGAATTTGCTTCGCGTCTCCACGAAAGAACATGGTTCAAATTTCGTTTACTAAATATAACAGATGACTTTGATAACATAATCAATGGATAAATTCAAATAGTGTGGTTCCCGGAAACGTACTTGTAAAGAAAATCAGAAAAGAAAAACAATTCCTCATAATTATGAAAACTGTGTTCGTTTCGTTCACAATAGCCGTGGAGCGATCATTAATGATTAGTGCATCACTGACCGAACTTTCCCTTTGTCGTTGCTTTGCATTAAAGGCGACTCCTTTAGAATATTTCGTGTCTGTTCAATTAGGTTGAACGTCAGTAATGAGACACGACAAGTCCTTAGCTTCTCTCTAATCATGTAAGACTGTGTTGTTTTGTCTGCTGTGGTGTAGAGAATATCGAGCAGCAGATTCTAGACGTGCTCACCGTCTTTGTATTGTAATTCGTCGCGGTTAACATCATCAACAAAATATAACAGTTCATCAAGATCGTTGATGTCTAGCTCGAATATATATCTAACATATACATCTACACTTACGGCGAAAAGAAAGTAGATAGTTGAATGGGTAGCTCAAAATATCCAAACTGTAACAGGAAAGTAAACTAACGTGATTAGTATTCTTCAAGCGCATCGACTTCTTGTGTGCAGATAAAATAAAATATATTAAAATAATATATATAATATATATATATTTATATATAGTCCTTATTCAACGAAATTTCATGCATTATTTGAATTGAAACGGAGCTTTGCCGTATTAAGTACCAAAAGAGTATCAAATTCGCTCAAATGCAATGCTTATTCATTCAGTAATTGAAATGAATAAATCCGAGCCGTTGAAATTGGCCCAAGTTCGGTACGATACATACCCAATTTGCAAGAATGTTTGGTTGTATGCGAAAACCTCATGAAGAGGCCATTCAGGAAGATTCCATTCAGATGTCTATTCACGAAAACTATAGATGACCCATCATGGCTGTTCCCTTGGCCTTACATCTAACTATGTCGAACTAGTTCAGCCAAATATATCCACAACAAAAACAGTTAGGTGTCCTGTTAGTTGTCCACGCTTGGATGCTCAAAAATAAACCAGGCCTCCAGATTACAAAACTTTTTTTGAGTACGATTTCATGCTGAACTCAAAGTTTTGTTCACAAATCCCCATCTAAAATGTGCGCTTGAGCATGAAATCGTACTGAAAAAGTTTGGTAATCTCGGGGCCAGAGCACCCGAGGTAAAGGCGTACTGCCAGGATCCTATCTGATCCTATGACCCTTGAACAGAACACCTAACTATTTTTGCCGTGATCATACCAATGTACGTAACTATATCGTATAACTACCCAAATATATCGAATGTATACTCATATTGTAATTGGTTTAGTGTCAAGATGTCAATTCAAATTGAATTTTCAACAACCATTATCGAGCGTTTTGTATGAGTATATATATCAGCTAGAAATACAATAGATTACCAGGAAGAAACTTCCTTTCGAATTATTTTGCAGAGAGCACGAAACGTTTTCAATCTTTTTATATAGAATACATCAAGTAAGTGCTTCCGACTGAACATTGGGAAAATTGTGTTATTTAGATGAACTAGCAATGGCACTTTGACAGTCATTTTGGTTCCCCTAATTGGATACGTTTGAGTAGATCGTAAATGTTGTTAGAAGTTACTTGATAACAGTATGCGTATCTTTAAGTAAACAAATTATGGCTAAAATACATTATTATACAAAATTGGGACAGTATACAATGAACATGTCCATGTAGCTATTAACGCCACCAACGTAAAACTACATATAATTGTCCTTACACTTCTAATAGCTTCATCATTCGCGACATAGTTGACCATATTTTTATCTTAATGATGATCCGTAAGCCCCGGCAGTCGGCTGTTAATTATAACTGGAGAGCGACATCCTATTGGAGACCTTGACGATTAATGAAGATTGATGTGATTGTCGAATGGAAGGATTTACATGTACGCTTCCTGCATACACCGTGGAACTTGACACTTCTTGCTGGAATTACCTGTGATGTGTTCAGAGGCATGCCAATTAATTGTTGGTAAGAAATTGGACACAAGTAATGTAACCTAGAGTTAACCGTGCTTACCATTGAAGTGAGTGATATTCCTTGAAGTTTAAAGCGGCATCACCAGTACAAGTTCTAAATGGCGTCATGAAAATAATGCATTATTCAGAGTAATAATCAGATAATATGACAGTATATCATTTATATAAACACCAAATGTCTCTTGATAAATATTGAAATTGATATATCACAGTCTATCTATACTTTTTTAGGCCAAACAATACTGCGTAATTGAGTCTGTAGCCCTGCTCTAGAAACAAAAGTTAACGTCATATTTTAAGTAGTGACAATGTGAGGTCATTTCATTTAGCATTCTGCTAAACTTAAAATGTATGACATGAATGTACCAGTGAACTCACGATGAACCTGAGTGAAAATTGTTTGAAAATCTTCCTAGAGGTAGGACTGAGAGAAGAAGAAGAAGAAGAAGAAGAAGAAGAAGAAGAACAACAACAACAAGAAGAAGAAGAAGAACAAGAAGAAGAAGAAGAACAACAACAACAACAAGAAGAAGAAGAAGAACAACAACAACAACAACAACAACAACAACAAGAACAACAACAACAACAACAACAACAACAATAACAAGAACAACAACAACAACAAGAAGAACAACAACAACAACAAGAACAACAACAACAACAACAACAACAACAACAACAATAACAACAACAACAACAACAACAACAACAAGAAGAAGAAGAACAACAACAACAACAACAACAACAACAATAACAACAACAACAACAACAAGAAGAAGAAGAAGAAGAAGATGATGAAGAAGAAGAAGAAAATGTAAATGAAGAAGAAAAAATGAGCATAAATGAATTTGAGTAGTAGTAGTAGTAGTAGTAGTAGTAGTAGTAGTAGTAGTAGCAATAGCAGAAGTAGTAGTAGCATCATTGTTATTATAAATGAAAGACGAAGGGAAGAAGAATATTAAATTTGAGTTCATATATTATTATTACTATTATTATTATCATTATTACTATTATTAATGTTATCATCATCATCATCATCATTAACAACATCATAATATTCATCTACATCATTAGTATTATTACCATACATTTTTAAATGTTTGTCAATGTAATTATTGCATGATAAGTTGATAGATAAGTAAGTATTCACTAAGATAATTGAGTCAAATAGCTGGCCTGTTATTCAATACTAGTGTAAATAACTCATCTTTGTTGTAGGATTAGCATAAATAAGAGCCTAGGTTTCTGCTTCGATTGCTTGGATTACAGAGACATATTTTGATGGTTCAGTTAATTTATGTCTTGATATTAACTTTCTTTTACATTCAATGTATTATTTATTATTGCCTCGTGATCAAGGACTCCATCTTCAAAGTTTTCTAAGTCTCCTTTACTCATCTGATATATTCAAAGACGCATCGAATCAATATGTCTTATACAGGTTTTCAGACTAATGGGTATAACCTTAATCCTTAATCCGAGTTTAAATTAAGCTGATTATCGCATTTATAGAAAACACTCTAGAACCACTTCAGTCATATTCTCATTAGAGAATCTTATCAAGAGTGTCCGAAAATCAAATGGTTCATTATGTATATTTGCCTTAGTCCGCGGTGGGTTTCGATGAGTGTGTGCGTAAGACACGCATGGTTTCTGGGAA
This sequence comes from Lepetodrilus schrolli, assembly GCA_032361225.1. NCBI lineage: Eukaryota > Metazoa > Mollusca > Gastropoda > Lepetellida > Lepetodrilidae > Lepetodrilus > Lepetodrilus schrolli. Next base: position 14,000 of record JAUTBT010003828.1, on the reverse strand, counting down.
CGACTAGAACAAGGAACTGGTATTTGTTCATCAATGTGGCACGAATAGTGAGACGATTCACTAATTCTGTCACAGTTTCTGAAGTTTATCTCGTGGTATTGATTGGTACATGTACATTGGGTACGCCTACTCTAGGTCTATCTTGCAATCGTGTGACGTCCACACTATGACGGCTGTGACGTCCACACTATGACGGCTGTGACGTTTCGTTAGACGTGTGCATTATGACCAATATTAGTCCGAGCTCCAGATTCTATGAAAATGACGTTGAAGACTGACCAATCAGCGAGTGGGTCTCAATTCTCTTCGGTGCTCAAATTGGATTGGTAGCCAGTGACCATAGTTTTATTTTTACATCAACCATACTGTGCTACTATGATTAGCTGTTTTTATTTTATCTTGTAGGCGTTCTGCAGATTATTTTGCTTGCTAACACTTTTCAAACTTACGCGAAGTTATAAATTATCGTAGTCAGAGACAGTCGTTAATCAAATGTATATTTCCTATTTTGTGTTGATTCATATAACATTAACTGTATATGCCAAAATAGCTTTCGTGGTTAAATAACACTGGCATGTGCATGATTGTTAATGTAAACAATATTGAACAGGCGAATTGTATTTAAGATTCCATATAAATGCAATTACCATAATATACTCTATTCATATATTCTTCATATACTCTGCAACATTTATTATTAAATACTTACGGTATTAAACCATAAGCGTATTTGTATAAAATTATGTATCTAAAGTAGGTCTAAAGTAGTCCAATTGTATGTGTACCCGTGCAAGAACACTGTATGATGCATTCTAGAAAACTTCCGCTGCGAATTCTGCCAATACATATTTACATGGTATGCCGTTGGTACCACAGAACCAATGTTATTTTACGTAGATCTTTAATTACACGTAGCTATCTAAGCGCAAGGTATCAACATCAAGGAGTTTGACTTCAGTATAACGACATCTGTGAGTAGGCCTACTTACAATAAAATACAATGTACCACTGACCAAGTTCTGTAGAATGCTGACAGCACTGCCTCATTGATAGACTTGTGAATTATTACACACGGTAATCATTGACTTGGTTTACATGCTATTGGTTCTTTGAACTGTAGCGTGTTATGTATTCCGCTACGTCCAAAGACATGATTCTATTCCATAACCAGTCAAGTTTTTGCCATTGCATATTACTGCCAGACGATCAAATGTGTCGAATCGCGATATTGGATTTTCGCGGAGGTAAATACTAAGTAGATAATTGGATCACTGCGCTGTTCCCTTAAATCCTCCGTGTATTTAACACGTGACCCCGCAGATTTCTCATTACCATCTCTTAATCTCATTTCTCGAAGTCCACTCCTCTGAATTGGTCTATAATTCCACTCGGATTGCCTGGCGATACATCATACGAGCTGCTGCGTTCCATCAGATAACGTCATATTGTCGTAAGGACAGCTTCTGTTGATTGCATTTAATTCCTAAGAAATACGGGGCAATCACCAGTACCATCCCGAGAAACCGTCACGGATGTTGAAAATATTTCGTAAGTGTTCATCAGTGTCAATTGGTCGTGAATGCAAGAAGACATATGATGTCTGAACGATGACTTCATGCTAGGATCGCTTTGTGCAAGCTGAAACATCGTACTTGTAACCGTGAGATCTGGAGCTAGTTTGAGAGTCTGATAGCCTAACTAGTACATCCCAATCCGTGTGCCTAAAGTACTATTAAATTAAACTTATTAATAAACGGTCTGGAAGTTTAATGTTCTTAAAAGGCACATAAGTGTTCTGTATCTGTATCCTTGTGTGCGTGCGTGCGTGCGTGCGTGCGTGTGCGTAAGGGTATGTTGTATATGGATGTACGTGCGGATGGACGGTATTGTATCATCGTGAGCTGTATATTCATCGATTCTAATATTCTAATGAAAACGGACGAGTTATAATAAATAAATAATAAATAAATAGTCCATGATTATGCATGCTCGAAGCGCATTATTACCCCGGTCAATGGATCTTTGTGCACTCAATCTCCTTCTCGACTCCCTGGGGATCAGACAACCCAAGCTGCCGTTCCAGGCGCTACAACTCATCCTTCCGGGTACCCATTCTCTGCTGGGTGAACAGAGGCATTAACGAACTAAGCCACTTGCCTAAAGTGACACCGCAGGTTTTTCAGCCTGTGGGGCAGGAACGAATCCTAGATACGATCAGGTTATCGGTCACCATCCACGAACCAGCCGAGCTCGAACGTGCTTCACTTTAACCTGAGCGGTCACCATGTCATAATCATATACCTGTATCCATCTCAACTATAGGTATTGAGACATCTCTTTATGCAAATAAAAGAAAATACCGATATCGTTTTCCCATTGACACTGTTCACAGGTCAGCTGCCTCTGATCCCATGCCCCTTCAGTTGTAGAGCTTCTCTGATATGTAGAGTTACCTAAGTCGCTTACCTAATTGAACGTCACTCAACTGAACTGTTGTCCAGGACGCATCAACACTCGATCTAAACAGGGGGAGATAAGTCATAACTCCCCTGATTACCTGTCAATCTCTATTACATATCAGCGGGGGAGAGCATTCCGATGACGTCCGAATATAATACTGTCGGAGTGGCTCGTTTGTAAATCGTCAACAAAGGTTAATGGAAGGGGACGTGAGGAAAGTCTAAGACTTTTTCTTTCAAGTAAGATAATAGATTTGTCTAAATTTCGGTTGTTTGTGCTATTTTGAAGTTTGTAGTTTCCTATGCACGGCTATGTTTAGTTCCGATGAGACAATGTAATGACGGACGTAATGACGTGCATAATGTCGCATGTAATGTTACACGTAATGTCAGCACTAATGACACTATGAACGGTCCACGATCAATGGTCATTATGTAGCATGAACAGTGCCAGTGCCGGTAACCTCATGTTGGTCGAATGTATTTTTTTTTCGTTTTAAAACATATTTAATCTGGTAATCCACATTGAAGAGTCTCATTAAAAGTTAATATTCTGATATTCATAAAAAAAATTCAAAGATGACCGATGTATTTAACTTACACAATATATTTCGAAAACTCCGTATGTATGCGGTTCAACTAACTATGTTATCCGTGACGAAAAGAAAATAGTGACAACTGAAACCATCTACGTGCTACCAATCATTTTACAGAAAATTACAATTTAATTGGCGTCTAACCAAATGAATCATAAATAATGAAAGCAATCCGGGAGTTCTCGTTCTACATTTACTAGTAATTGAAATCGCGCATGCGAGGTAATTTCCTCAGCATATCAAATAAACGCACGGAAATGCATTCAATGAACCCAATGTATACATATTATGTTGATAGGAATTAAAATAAAGTACTTATATTTTTAGCAGGTAAACTTCTTTAATCGCTTCAGTTATTTACGTCTAATAGCCGTACAATTACATCGAGAAAATGTTTAGGAGTCACTATATATGCTAATACTCAATATCTTCCTACTGACTTTCAATGAGATACATGTATTTTGAGTCCCTAAATGTTGCTGTTATTACTTACCTGGTCTGATGATTACCCTTAATGTAATCATTACTGAACAATTACTTATGTAATTGAAGTGATTAGACGTGTTCTTTACGGAAACATGGCCTTCAAAGTCCGTTGGGATCATTTTATGATCTGCGCTTGTTTTGGGGGTTAAACCAGTACGTACTTTAAGGTATTTGGGGAGGGGGGATTGGCCCACACAGCTGCAACACGCCCCTGATTCGATTTGAACCTTGAAAGTTGTAGCGTAATTACATTTCGCTATTACACAAACGAAGACATTGTAATTATATTTGAATATTGGTCCAGATCAGAACGTTCTCTATTTATCTAATTATCCAATTAGTAGACAAACCACCTGGGTAATTAGTTCTATATGACCAGTGTATCTCTTTATGTACCCTCAATGTCCTCCTCTGACATCGGTCTTCTCACCATTGTGTATAATACAGTACACTGTGAGCGTTAGTCAGTGCACACAGATATTTATGTAATTTCTTCCATCGGGAAGCTCATCGCATCCATCATAATTATATTATAGTATTAGATCTCTGGATCTTCCACAGAACGATGGTAGGGCTACGAGACTCGTAACTCCTATACGACTCACGTAGCGCTACGATCGGTCTGTGGAATCTGGGCTCTGATTGCTCAGATTAGGTCACGTCCAAAAACATGTTTTCAATATTGTATAGTTAATGCACGAGGAGACAGTCTCTCGTCGTCGACTGTCTCGGATAGTAGACGAAGTTCGAAGCACCGAGGCTATTATCCGAGTCTGGTGTACGTATCATCGCATTTCAATTTGTGTTGCCTTCCATGTATCTACGGCACATGGAAATCCCTTGCAAATCGCTAAACTAAATAATGCAAATGGCGTGTATCTTCGCTGTGAGGAGCTTCTCGCACCGACGTTGAATAGCAATTCAGTCCCAGGCACTGCTGAGGAGCTCGATGGCATATATACTTTGTATTTATTGGATCGATCCAATAAATACACTAAAATATACAAATAATGAAAACTAGTGGGAAATGAGGAATATGTCAAAAGTACATACCTTCAGGTAAAAATATGTTTGACCAAAAATACGTAAACAAAACAGTGATTGTATGCCTTTAAAATAGACACGGATAAACCATATATAAAAACGATTCCATGTTGTAGGACGTCGGTCCTGAACTCCTTAGGTCGGTGATTCCGAGTCGGATTTCCATGTTCTAACTGCGGCATGATATGCCAGTGATCTAGCACCACCAACCGGTGGACTTCCGGTTTAGCACAAGTAGCAACTCTGCACACAGAAATACAGGCCGTAATACGAGTCAAATAATCTTGAAAACCAATCTATCCATCTAGGATCCCAAAACATTGGGAGGCATTTATTGTTTTTCGAAATCTGTGTTTAATATTTATATTTGTTTGCAATAATTCGAATATAAAACAAAACAATATTTGAAAATGTCATAGTGGCCATTTACAGTATATTTCATGATAGTCAACATCGATCCATCTTCACACATTAAGTATTACATGTATTTTTTTAACATGATTATGAAAATTAAACTTGGTGTCCGGAACATTACAGTATATGTACACAATCATTTATTTTTGCTCAGGTATTCACAACAGATAATTACTACTTCCATGTAATTCCCCAAATCTAAAACGCATAATACAATATTAGTATAGGTTTATATAGGCAACCCTAAAGCACTAGGTATCGTAAATAATATAATTGTATGAGCAGGCCTTAAGACTTTACTGCAATGTGTGTAAAAACTAAACGTGCCCAGGCGTAAACAGCCACCAGCTACAGGAAGATCTAAATATAAAGTAAGAATTGCATGAAAAGTGAATTAAATTGATAAAATAATAAAATAAGTTTTCACTATAGTTCGTCCACGGAGAAGCCATTGAACTTTCACATACAGTTATTGTATTGTGAATATTGAGGACGCAAGCACTCAAAGTTCACCTGCAACTGTCTTATGTGAACTGAGACATGCTAAAGATATATTTTATTACCGAATGCTGTGCAATTATTGATTTTGGAAAATAAAACAAGGGCTTGCATAATTAACCTACGAATATAGCAGCCAGGTAATTTGTCAATGACATTCACTACAACATACAGTATACATGTATACAAGATTGTACAATTGTTAAAGTAATGATAGGCCTTAATGTATTTATACAATTTAACTAGTAATGGAGGTAGTATGAGTTTAGTAGTATGAGTATACCAGTTTTTCAATAGTGGGATTAATACAAAAGTAGTTAGGAAATGCTTCTTTTCGTAAATTCGATAGAAATTGACATTTTAGCAAGAAATAAAATTCGTCACCAACTTCTACGTGATATAGGGTGCAGATTCAGTCACCGTCAATGACATGTCCTGTTATGCTAATGGTAGCATGTGCGAATAATTGAGTAGTGCTACTTACGAATACCGAATATTGGTTATAAGTAACCTGCATCCTAATATCATGAATAACACACTATCTTCCACGGGGATAATTGGAATAAATTGCGATGTCTTAAGGCCTCTTTACACACACGGAGATCGTTGGGCGACCATTGAGCGATCCAAAATTGGCCCGATCTCTCGACGATCTCTCAAAGCCCTGAACAAGTCGGATCTCTGTAAATGCTTGGGTGATCCTTGTGCCCTTGTTGTGCGATCAAAATGCAAAATGTTGGCCAACTGTCATGGAGATCTATAGAGAACTTGGAGCAACCTTGGCGCTCATTGAGCACTTATTGATACTTAGCCTCCTGCAGCTACCTGAGCACGTATTGAGCGCTCATTGAAAGACCCTTGAGAGCAATGGATACTAAGCCTCCTACACCGACCACTGGTAGTTTGCTGAGCGCTTGTTTTGCGACAAAGAGAGATCACGGGGAGGTCTACGGAGATCGCTGAGAGATCAGGGGCGACCAAGACAGATCACTGAGAGACCGAACAGATTTGGCGTCCATTGAAAGATCCCTGAGAGACCGTTGAGAGATTGCTTCCCTCGGCGATCGTTGAGAGATTGTTTTGGACAGTCAAAACTTTTAGGGGACCGTGGCGACCACTGGACGCTCATTGAAAGATCGTTGAGAGATCTGGCCATTTTTTCATCGCTCAACGGTCCCTCAACGGTCGCCACCTCTGTGTAAAGGGGTTTAAGAGACCGAGGCCGCGCTCGATTCACGATTCCATCAGTCCCAGAACTGTGGAATTGCAAACGAACGCGCTGGAACTCAATCCCGACACAGTCCCGCCAGTTCTATTAAAATAGGTGGTGTGATGTCACAAAGATTGCCATCTCAATTATTTTTCAATGCGGAAACTGCAACCAATTTCAATTACGGCTGAATTAATACCCTTGGATGCTGGAGGAAATAAGTTAGTGGAATGATGTGTGTTACTTTTCTAATATAATTAACAGTTGACAAACTATTTGGGGCAAGCACATTTTCATATCTCCGGACCACGCAAATCTCGCGTTCAGGTCAGATAATTCGTGCTGATTCAATATGCTGAATTATCTATGCTAAAGGGAACTTTGGATTTGCTATTCTATATAAATAGATATTATAGTCAGTGCTCCGGAGTATGTTGATCAGTTGGGCATTTCCTCACTATGTTAACGATTGAATATTGCCGCCTTTTCGGTTTACATTCGACTGTGCTCATTCTGAGAATTCTGAGAATTCTGAGAATTCAGTTCTGGAATCGTGAATGGAGCGCGGCCGTAGAATTTTCATATTATTGTTCATCTTCCAAGTGGGAGAAAATATAATGGTTGTCTCCAAGATTCTTCATAAGTCACCATTGACCTAGTTAAGCCACACATTGACCTTAGTTAAGTCACCATTGACCTTGGTTAAGTCACCATTGACATTGGTTAAGGCCGATGAATCATAAAGGTAGCTCATAGTTGCTGCTATGAAAGTTTTTAGCAATGCGGAAGAATTAAAAGCTTTGCCTGTGTGGGAATCTGAAAACATTTCAAAATCAGAATATGGCATGAAACATTCCTGTTTAAATGATTGCATCACTGACCGAGTAATTGTTATTTAATTTGGTTCGCCATTTGTAATGTATGCCAGAGGTCACATGCATTTTAATGGGCATATATACTGTTTATTTAATTAAAATTGATGTCTATATAAACATGGTCAAAATAGGTTACGATATAAGTTGTGTTTATCCATAACCTTTACGTTAAACTTGACCAACATGAATGTAAATATAGTTCACTAGGTAATAGGGCGTCTCAGTTTTCGTGAGATTACTTCTTCATGGGGATAGCTAAACTAGCTCGATGTCGTCAAAACAATTGCGTATGCGCATCCTATTTTGGCCTGTAGACGGAATACAGTCAAAGATGGCGGTATCCACACATGCTGGAATCTGTATGTGGATACGTCTTGTTTAGTAAGAATGTAATTATTTATCCGTGCAAAAGTATGCATAGAAAGTGCATTTATTTATCAAACATTATAATTTTTACGTAAAAACGCAAATTATTTAACTGCAAGAATTATTCTCTTCAGTTTTTGTCAGTAAAGATCACAGGCTCTTGTTAGTAGTAGACGGCTGGGTGGCATTTTGATATATTAGTTTATAGTATATTATCATGTTATTATATCAAATATTATTATTATAACAACTAATAATGTTTATCATAATTTTTACTATCCGATGGCAAGTACCTGTGGTCAAGATTACTTAACACAATCTCTTCCAATATTTGTGTCTGTACACACAGCTGTTAAACTAAAGTCAACCAATAATGTTTGTACAACCTACCACTGTCAGTGGTTTAAGTGGGTGGGGTGGTAAATAGCGTTCATAGAGAATAAAGCAATAACAAAATCATATATTTTATTGGATTCTGAAATTATTTATATTCATCATTTGCATGGTTCTATTCAAATATCATATAATTTTCCTGATATGTTCCACAGGTACATCCCATTGCATATTTGTAACATTCTTTCAAATCTGATTGGTGAATCAAGTTGTTCAAGTAACGTATCTAGAGTCTACTGTGCCTGAAAATTGTCAGAAATCACAATAGGAAATTTGTAATACTCTAAATAGTTTTAAAATGTCCCTATGCATCTGCTCATTTCCAGAAGTTAATGGAAGGCTTCCTAAATGAAAATATTGTGGGGCCATTTTCCTCTAGGCCATCGTTAAGTGGCACCCACAGGCGATTATTGCTGACCAATCTGTAATGTAATATATAGTCCGTCGACTCATGTTCAACTCAAGGATTTGTTGACAATTCCCAATATAACATTTGAACTTGAGCATGGAATTGTACTCAAAGTTTCGAAATCTTGGGGCTTGTGTTTATAACAATTATTGATAGTTATATTGATCAATAATGTTTATATTATGTCAAACGATCATTCATAATGTTCAACTATTATTACTGACCATCATATTAAATTATATATATTTATATTTTCAACCGCCCAGACAAACATTATTACAGAAAGATCCATAAACCATGGAATCAAATATGTATAACCTTATGTACTAAATAAAAACATTGACTTTAAAAATGTAAAATGTCAAATAAAATTTAGAAATGTATGGATGCATGCATATTTAACAGTTTAAAATGTTGTGAATTCATAACAACAATTGGGGTTGACACTACATAAACTAAATATTTTGCATTATTCTAGTAAATATGATAAATAGACCGGCAAATGTGGTGATAGGGGCCCCTCTATATTACTAATTTTCGTGAGTCGGGGATAGGGATAGGGTTAAGATTAGCACAGACATATAGATTTACATCTAACAACTACATGATCATTGTTTTTACGATGATCATCAAAATGTATTTATTTGGTTGCAAAATTTAAGCCTAGATGACTGTAGATCATGAAATAAATTTTGCAACCGAGATTCGGCCAAATTTAGTTATAAAAAGATCTCCACCTTTGCCAACAAACCTCCAATACGTAAATTCGATTCAGTCGTACAAAAAAGCCTATTTATGGCTTCACTTATTTTTCGCTGGCGAAGGTCCGATGGAAATATAAAGTATTGGCAATTACTAGTATATCTAATAGAGGTGTGGTTACACCCTAATAGATAACAACATAGACATTAATCGCTGATTATACGAGAAGTGTTGACAGTGTGTTACTACATCTCGACTAGGATCTGCACACAAGCATACCGTAACCGCACGACGCGTCCGGAAAGTACCAGTTGAACATCCCCCGGAAGTTGATAGGAATGCGATTTTTTTACTTGCACTCCCTATAGCAATCAAAAACTAAAGCGAGTTATTATGCATTTCTGCTTGAAAATCGTATTATGTGTATGTGTCTAACATAAACTCAGTTATGTCTTCTATCTTTGGTACACGCATTCTCAATTTCCTGAAGATATCCTGTAGATATCCTGTAGATATCCTGAAGATAAATAAGATTAAATGGTGTTCGCGTGTCTTTGACTGGGATTATATTGAAAGTCAAATGATAAATTCGATTGAAGGAGTGGTTCTCGGTGTATGCGTGCGTGTGTGTGTGTGTGAGAGAGAGAGAGGGAGAGAGAGAGAGAAGGAGAGCGAGTGTGTGTGAGAGGGAGAGAGCGAGCGTGTGTGTGAGAGAGAGAGAGAGTGAGAGAGCGAGTGTGTGTGTGTGTGTGTGAGAAAGGGAGGAGAGAGAGAGCGAGTGTGTGTGTGTGTGAGAGCGAGAGCGAGCGAGTGTGTGTGTGAGAGAGACAGAGTGTGTGTGTGTGTGTGAGAGAGAGAGCGAATGTGTGTGTGTGAGAGACAGAGGGCGAGCGAGTGTGTGTGTGAGAGAGGGACAGAGTGTGTGTGTGTGAGAGAGAGCGAATGTGTGTGAGAGAGAGAGAGAGAGAAAGCGAGAGAGAAGGAGAGAGAGCGAGTGTGTGTGTGTGTGTGAGAGAGAGTGTGTGTGTGTGTGTGAGAGAGGGCGAGCGAGTGTGTGTGTGTGTGAGAGGGACATAGTGTGTGTGTGAGAGAGAGAGAGAGAGCGAATGTGTGTGTGTGTGAGAGAGAGAGAGCGAGAGAGGAGAGAGAGCGAATGTGTGTGTGAGAGAGAGAGAGAGAGCGAGAGAGAAGGAGAGAGAGCGAGTGTGTGTGTGAGAGAGAGAGAGCGTGTGTGAGAGAGAGAGAGAGAGAGATAGAGAGAGAGAGAGAAGGAAATAACTATAGACATGGATGTAAGACTGAAGGACAAATGAACACTGAAAGCAGACAACTGAGATTGACATTCACTCAAAAGCAGCACCATAATCCACGCATCTCCGCAGGAAGCAGGAAGAGAACACACGCTGACTCTTCCTTTCCTGCAGTCCGAGACAGGAAGCACGGGAGGGAATATGTCGCTGAAAATGTCGGGTTCAATTATTTCTAAATTCTGATGGCATGTCCGATATCCCTTATACTGCTGGCTTCTACTGTTAACTAAGTTGCATTGGGCATACAATATGTCAACTCAATCCCATGCTTTGCGTACGACTTGAAACCACAGACCGAATGGTGCGATGGATGTGATTTAGGCCACGTGTCCTTAAGAGAAAATATGACAGGATTGAACTAAAACGTCCTGAATATATAGAATACTTCATAGTTAATTTGAGTGGTTCGTGGCATCGAATATGAATTTATTATACCACCGCCAAAACTGCGTATTCAACATACAACTTGTTCTCTTGTAATCTGTTGTATATAGACTACCGGGTATATTGTACGAAGCATTTGCAAAAGATCACAAATGACGATATGTAGTTGACTAACGTAGGAACTCACAATCAAGTGAAGAATCCATTATGAAATGTTATTGCTATAGTATATCACACGCAAAAGCATATGCCACAACATGTACCGAACGATATCCACGTGATATATTCACTTTTAATCAACGGTTTGCAATGTATTCACCTGACGTCGCAGCCCACCTTTATATCTGCAGTTTTAGCCTGAACTTCGCTGTTATCGCAGATTTGATTGATTAGCGAAATAGAAGTGCATTACACGGACGCAGTGCAAGTGGAATCGTTAAACTGGATCCAGCTAACATGTGAACAGGTAACAGCGCGTCAATAACCCGCCTTTGTGCGGGACAATAATGCGATATCCGATTATATATTCGATAATCACCAAGAAATCGGAACAGTAACACAGTTATAGGAGCAAATAGCAGCCACGCCAGAAAGGTGAATATATATCGACTATATGGACGGCATACCATAGCATTGTTGGAAACGTTGTCATAAAACCTACTATTCACGTGTTTAGAGCAATATTATCGTCGTCGCTGTAGATTTTCTGTTTAAATTCTCATAACATCGTCTGTTCTTGTGACCTATAGAGAAGTCATGAAGTCGCTGATGACTATAGTTTATCTTTATTAATCGCATATAATAGTTACCAGACATATAGGATACAAGCCAGGTCCCTTTGCAATTGGTTGTGCGTTCGAATTACAATAATGATGCATTATCAGTATGTCCCCGGGTAGAAGTTAATGTAAAACTTAACCGATAATTCCTTAATAGAGATTCTCCTAATTCCTTAATAGAGATTCTCCTAATTCATCGTGTATTCCCATTCAATGTATTAAGGGATCAGTTATGGATGCATGCACGATGCGGACACATTGAATTGTCAGTGAACAAGACATTGACATATTATTTATTCTATTCTTAGTTTCTCTATTGCAAACCTAGCCCGTGATGATCAATGCCTTGGATTTCCAATCAACGTATGGCTTCTTTAGTGGTAGCAACGACCGTCTACCGTATTCCCCTGTGTTGTGTTGTATGGTGATGATGATGAGGGTTTACGGGACCTTTGCCTCTGTGCGGTTGCTACAGATGGCTGATGAATCCCACACGAGCGGTGGCAACAAACAACGTATCTCTATCCCTGACACCACACGGCGTTAATATACCTCGTTGGCCTTTAGTATGATTACTGTAAATCAGGAAATTAATGCGAGCAGGATATTAATGCGAAATATGCGATTGGCTTATGGCCGCATTTAATTCCTACGCATTATGGAAAATAATGAAAGGTACGTCCGGGAAAAAAAACATGAATAGAGGTCGATCGCATTTAATTCTTGTCGCATTTATGTCCAAAAGCTTGAGGTCGCATTAAATTAGTGACGCATCAATTTCATGTTGAAACTGTTGATAACAAGCGCGACAGTTAGGGTATTGAACAGGATTTGTTCTGAAAGATGTCTCGACTTTACCGTACCACCTCAATGTACTTAACGTTCCACATGATATCGGATAAGCTCGTAATATGCCGCAGCTTCCAGGTTTCGTTAAACCAAATTCAATATAATTGATTTATGATAGCGCGCAATGCCACACATTTCGCATAATATCAACACAGTTACCAGTAAGACCGATCTTCATATACATTAAATTGTAACCAGTATAGATAGTAGTAAATGGAAAAGCTATGAACATTGCAACGGAGTCCACCAAATTCAGGTCACCATTTGTTAAGAATAAGAAACATTCCACTTGGTGTTCTAGATATATTTATAGGAATGGGAAAATTATAAATCTCTGCATATCCTGTCATAGCCATACCACGTCATTGCCCACGTGAGCTAGGAAACCATATCGCATTATTTAAACTTATTTAATTATTTTAAATATTTTAAAATAAAGTCTTCATTTCCAATCAGGAAACTATCTTAGGTCAAAACCCCTCCTGTCCTTTCGACCCAAGAAACATATCATGAATCACGAATTGAGTATGGTATGCTTCAAGCACACATCAACGAAACAAGCATAAACACTAGTCGCGAGTCAAGTCTTACGCCTATTAATATCATATCAGGTATGAATACCGTCGAGGTTTAAATGTCACGGAGACATTACTTCGTTAATGAGTATGTCAGATCACCGTAATACAAGGTACAAAGATCACGGGTGCTTTGGACAACACTTCCTTCATAAAGTTATCGGATGAAAGGTGCTTAATTTCCGGGCGGGGTTTATTGCCTCGAAAACATGGCCATAAAACACTGATCGATGACAAATGAGGTGTCTGCTTAAGACCCTGATCTCGTCCAAACAGTATCAGTAACCCGGATAGTTACTCTGTTGGCCTTTAAGGGTATTGGTAATATTTTATGTGTTATTACTGGAAATCTGGTACCGAGATTACGGAACCTTTTAGTGCGAATTCATCGTACACAAAACAGTTTCGTAATCTTGGGGCTATGTGTGTGTTTTTTTGGGGGTTTTGTGCTGTTTTTTTCGTAAAATAATCCGTGAAATTCAGTTTCATATCAGAATCACTGAATTATTTTCATTTGTATTCCTCGTTGATGTCAATATGTGAGATAAGCCATTTTATTTTATTTTTTATTTTATTTTTCATTGGGGTTTTAAGTCGCTTTCAAGATTATTTCACTTATATCACGACTTGTCAGTTTAGGGCAGGAGGAAA
>JAUTBT010003817.1:0-27504 GCA_032361225.1 Lepetodrilus schrolli | reverse complement strand
GCATCTAACTTAGGAGGTGATAAACTGGGTCATAAAGTTAGGAGCTCCTAAATTTAGGATGTCGTTGTGAAACGGGGTCCAGATGTATTCCAGAAATTCCTATTGATACAACGTTGTTGATATTGGTCTCTCTATATTTCCAGACCTACTCTGGGCTGTTCTGCGTTGCCATCAACCCCTACCGACGTCTGCCCATCTATACACCTAGCGTCATTCAGAAATACAGAGGCAAGCGGAGGGTCGAGATGCCCCCTCACTTGTTCTCCATCGCTGACAACGCCTACCAGAACATGTTGCAAGGTTTGTTTTGTTGTCTCTACCACAACCTCCAACATTGTATAAATACGTCAAGTGTATACTCATCCTCGAGACATAGAGTCAGTGACTGCTCATTCATACGCTACTATGGCCTACGCTTAAGGAAGTACTGGGAATTATTTTCAAAAGATCGCGTATGCAAAGCTCTGGAATATCATCCTCTACCACGCTGACTGCACTATGCTCAGACTTAGACATATCATCTTCATATTACCTGAGTACATAATCATACATATTGCCTCCAGAACAAAATTGTATAATATTTCCATACAGCTATGAGAATAACATGATACTTGACATAAGCTTTCCATTATTTAAATCTAGTACAATATATATATAATGTATTAAATGAAAGTAATTGAAAATTAATATACTAGTATTTTTTATTTATTTTTTTACTTTTCCAGATCGCGAGTGCCAGTCCTTGTTGATCACGTAAGTGGAACTTCCTCACACTTGTATTAATTCACCTATTCTAGTATCCAGTAACAGTGTGGCAACCCACCTTTTACTTTCGAAGATCACCACCGACATTCATTTTCCATTGCTACTCATACATAAACATGCATTATTATAAATAGAGCATGTAATATGAGAAGCTATAGAAATAGTTTTAGAGGATGATCACCGAATCTTACTTCCTGCACAAGCATGATTACACTTTGAGCTGATTTCATCCTAGATTCCAATCTGTATATAGAGGTTCAATGCATGTATCTCCTCATTATAATAATCAAACTCACGTAATAGTTTAATAGATCCATTCATCATGATTTGAACTGTACCTGTAACCCCCGTATCGTAGATCCACGTTTACTAAGTTCTTCTAGATTAAGTATTAACTTGTGTGATCCTCCCATTTAGTTTTCCCTACGTGAAACGTAATAATGGAAGGTTATCCAACCTTCAAAGCAAACAGGGAGGAGTGAGTACAGGCTGAGTATCATCAGATGTAAAATATTTATAATTAATTATTTCCGCCAATACAGAGGCGAATCAGGCGCTGGAAAAACTGAAAGTACGAAGAAAGTGATAATGTATTTTGCGCGTGTGGCAGCCAACCTCTTCAGAGGCTCCAACCAGGTGGATGATCAACTTTATGTAAGTCTAATGATTAGAGACGATGGTATTGCGACTATGATACTCTATGTATTGAACCCTCAGCCAACCGTGTACAATGTTGAAACAGCCATTAGCCTCCTCATAGGGCATGCATGATGTTTCAAGTCTTGACAACGCACGGGCATGGTCGCAACATTGCATCGATAGTTATACAATTATTAATGTATATACAAGCAACCTTAGACATTAATTTTATTCTCGACTAGGAAATGATACAGTTTTCTATCGATGCAACTTCTGCTATGCCTGTGTATTGTGATGACATGTGTACGGCTGGCGTGTATATGCTGGTATGACTTATATCAGAGCAAGGGTGGCACTGGTACACAGTTTCTATCCTAGATGTGTAATGTACGTATTATGCACAGTGGCGAGTCTGGAGCTGGTAAGACTGAGAACACAAAGAAGGTCATCCAGTACTTGGCTATGGTTGCCGCAGCTTCAGGCAAGAAGGAGGAGGAGGAAAAAGATGGCAAGAAGGTAGCAGCGAATTTAACCTAGTGTGTGCATGACCTCCTGGACGCTGATGTCACGACCTTGTGTGATTCCCCTCAGTATAGAAACTATTATGTTTAAATCGTCAGTCTCACAGTTAGTTTAGAATAGATTAATTTGAAAAATATCTCAGCTACATCCAGAATAAGTCTTGTGTGCCTTATAGTCTTGGAACGTATCACAGTAAATTCATTATTGACAAACACATGTAATGAGCATGATTCAATTTAGAGCATATTCTTGAAATAAGTGTTCAATTTAGTAGATGTGTTTTTAGAACATATTCTTGAAATAAGTGTTCAATTTAGTAGATGTGTTTTCCGCGCCCGCACGCGTGTGTGATTAGCGTAATAGTTATATATTACACAGTATTTTGTTTCCAAGTTTATTTTCTTATGCTATAACTGATAACAAACTGCACAATCCAAGCGTACATCAAGTGCTCAAGCTATTGGCATACATTTGTAATATTTCACCTGATATGATAATGGTCACATGTATTACACACCTTTTGAATATCAATGCAAACATGTATAGCGAAGCATGTATTTGCAGTTTGTTTTCAGTTGGTAACTTGGTTTATATTCGTACTATGTTGATTCTTTTTATTAGCACATTTCTAGATGTTCTTTACCCTAACATAGCAGACATATGTGATCTTTACACCATTACGGTAGACTAAATTATTCTATGTTCTGGCACAGAACATCTAGCAACATGTGCATCGTTTCACGAAGCTCTCGTAACTACTACGGGACCATAGCGCTGTCGTAGAGACCTCTTATTGTTAGAGATGGCGATCGTGCACATACGAGAACGTTATGGTCTCGTAGTGGATAAGAGAGCTTCATGACGCAGTACTCGGTCAGTTCTGGTAAAGAACACCTAGGAAGTATGCTTGTATTGTATTGTATTGTAAAGTATTGTATAATGATACTGTGAACATGTCATCAGACTGAATACGTATGCACTCAGATGACACGTTCAACAATTCATTATTAAATTATGTGTTTTATATGACATTTACCTATTATTATTATTATTATTATTATAATTTGATCTGTGCTATGATATGTTCTTAAATTCCATGTGATAGTACTACTATTTACTGATATAAATTACTATTTAAATGTTAATATTATATCACTCTACATATTAAATATTTTCACTCATAACCATCTTACATGAATATTACATATTCTATGCCTTTTCATACATGACTATTACATATTCTATTACTTTTCTTTCAATTTATCCTTCCGTAATCTATCACACCAATACCTAAAATGAACCACGATTCCGAAATATGTCCTTTTACACCAACTCTATATTCCATACCTTAAATTACCCATTAAATTATTCCACCCCGAAATTGACCAACTAATCCAATAAATGACCCCAAATTCCAAACTAAAATTAAAATCCAACTGCATCCCACCCTCAATATGTACAAAATAATAACCTTTCAAACATATTGAATCCCCAACCGAAATACCCTTGCCCCACTCTGATACCAATCAATCCCAAATCTAAATGACTTAAAAACCCTAATTACAAATACCATTGCCCCTCAACGATACCAATCAATCCCAAACCTAACTGACCTTAAACCCCAAATTACCAAACTCACCCTAAGCAGGGCAAAGGAAGTCTTGAGAATCAGATCGTCCAGGCAAATCCAGTTCTAGAAGCGTATGGAAACGCCAAAACTACCCGTAATAACAACTCGTCAAGATTTGTAAGTAAAGGATGTCACCACTAACAAGAGAGTAGGCGTTCAAACTATAGAATCACGCACTCCCACCATGTCAGAGTCTCCCCTCTTCTGACCCCAACTAACCTATCTGACTCGGACTGTCCCCTTGGATTCCACAAATCATTCCCAAAACCCCACATGCAAGCCCCCTTCCCCAGACCAACAACTCCACCCCACACAAAACCGTCCGATTAATCCACTAATATGACTACCACAGTGGGTATGACTGAAGCCGCCCATTAACACGAGTGGTACTTCACATGACATGGTCATTTATCGTTTTCACTCGAGTGAAGTAGTCGATCATGTTTTTCATTGTTTGCTTGATTCCTTTCCCCCCACCGTCCTCGACCTGAAGGCATCTCTAGAAGATCAAATTATCCAAGCCAACCCTGTGCTTGAAGCCTACGGTAACGCAAAGACTACCAGAAATAACAACTCCTCCCGATTTGTAAGTACTGCATTTAATGCAGAAGGATGGTGGTTTGGCATGACCTTTTAGCGGACTAGACATCGTGTTGATCCCTCAAACTTAAACCCTATATCCTCTCCGAGGATTCCAAGCATTATCCCATCTCAGAAATTTAGCTTCTAAACTCACAATGTTCACCAATAACCATTCTCCCTAGATCATAGCTGCATCTCTTAACCAATGGCCAACCCCATCTCAGAGTTTATTTTACGGACAAGATGCATGTTATGATTCCCCCTCCAATTATTTTAAGTGTGCGATCACTGGGCCCTTAGGTAATTCTTGACCAACATGGCCAGGTTTATCTCCCCTTCTTGACCCTTGCTAGTTCGTCGTTTCGATGTAGAGACGCTTTTTTTTGAAAGTTTTAATTTCGATAATCTTCCCGATTCGTCAGAAAAAATTAGAGATTCCATGCAATATACTCACATTTATTAAATATCAAACCCTAATTAACTAACCTGCTTATGGTCGTATACTTTTCCACCAATATTACACTCTACTTGCCCACTGGTCACGTACGTCATTGAACACGTTGTACTTACTCGAGGTATGTGCAACATGTGCAGATCTTTATATTTGTCTTTCGTTTTCACCTCGAGTTTACCCTAACCCCAAACTAGAAGATAGTGAATCCTTTCCTTCAACAATCCCACATGCATCCCGGAGATAACAACCTGAGTTACACCCCGTTTTAAACGTTACATCCCGTTTGATTCACCTTATCCCCAACACAACCCATAAACTGCTATGAGTGACCTTCATAAATAAAGCATCCCAAGTTATCCCCCGTGTGACATTGAACCTTCACCCGTCAAGATGCTCTACACCCGACATAACACCAAAATGACACCCAGTGTGGTTACCATACCTCTAGTATTCAGCGGCAATCAATGATTTTAGTTTGCGTGAGCACTAACTCCTCCTTCCTCTTTTCCCTCCTTCCCTGTGTGTTTGGCGGCAATAGATCGGCAACCTTGAGGACCAAATCATTCAGGCTAACCCTGTTCTTGAAGCCTTTGGTAATGCCAAGACCGTTAGAAATAACAACTCATCTAGATTTGTAAGTATTTACGATTTAGGCCAACCATTAAGTGATTCATTGTGAATTATTGCGCAATATTAAGGAAAACATATTTATAAGCATTACGGAAATCTAGAATGATAACGAGTAGAAATGTTACAAATGGTTTCTAGCCGGTTTCTAGATTCCATATGACTTTCGGAGACAGAACTATACTAATAACACCACCATTCTTTATTATGTTAGAAGTAAACTGTCATTTCGTTATTTCGGATTGATATTTCATAATAATTTGACCTTAGTGTATCAAGTTTACATAAGTTCTCTGTTAGTAGTAATTAGAACACACTATCTGGCTATTGAGAAAGGTTGGAATAATCCTAGTTTAGATTTTTGGTAGCGCCATATGGTTATTGTATTCTCCATGAATTAATATAAGTGCATGATGATTTATTCCCATATGAATCTAAATATACATCAACCCTTGCACCTTTTTGCTCGCTTGCTATGGGATGAACATTGAAGTAACTGGTACGTATTTCGTTGAGAATCTCGAGACATCACTATCAATGAGTTAGCATAACGTATCCATGTACTAGTATATAAGATATATGCATTTATTCTTTATACTATTTAAACACAATGAACCGTAAAGTTTTATGTGCCATACAATACCGTTCTCTAAAATGAAAAGTATTTCACATTACAAAGCAAGGGTTTGTGATTAGAAAACATTTTCTTAAACATTATTAATTTATTTCAGGGTAAATTCATCCGTATTCATTTCGGTACACAAGGAAAAATTGCCGGTGCCGATATCGAGACTTGTAAGTTAAATTACGAAACCGAGCTTTGTCTATGAACAAATATTTCTTGTGGTCACGCTATATTTCGTTAATCATAAATATAAATGTATGTTTAGGCCTACATACCTTTGTTTAACTATCAGCGACAATACGTAAATGCAATCAGTACATATCAAATACAATTTCATATAACTACAGCAGTAGTGAATACCGATCCTATTGTCTTGACGAATAGTCATATAAATAAATGTTGCACATGTTTGTGTGCTTTCGGATAATTAAATATTGCACATGTGTTGTTCGTTCAGATCTGCTAGAGAAATCCCGTGTGACGTTCCAGCAACCAGCTGAGAGGAACTACCACATTTTCTACCAACTGATGTCCGGTTCAATCCCTACAATGGCCGGTACGCTATCACTACAACTTACAACACGTGTTCAACCGAAAGAAGAGCATGTATCATACAATTGCCATATTATTGGAAGGATAAATAGGACGAAGAATTCGTTTCGGTGACCACAGAACGACCGTGTAGCTACCACTGTTGTAGTGCTAACACCGTTCTGTATATTCTACTGTTGCGGAGCTTTGTTATATAGTGATAAAATCTACCTAGAATCTCAAAATTTAACAACTAATTATGCCCTTATTTAACTTGATACCAATGATTCAATAGAACCTGGATCTGTGTAGTTGCGTTATACGCAAGCATTTATAATGTTACTTCTACTTCTTGAACATTTGGTGACAATGTACTCAGAGACCATCACTCTTATAAATCTTGGTTTTACAAGGATATCGACGACCAGGTTGACGTTTGTAATGATATATTTCCTCTGCTGGTGACGCTAACTGTACACCATGTCGTCTTCAGAGAAGTTGTTGACGTCTGCCGACCCCGCCCTCTTCTACTTCATCAGTCAGGGCGCCCTCACCGTTGAAGGTATTGACGACGTAGAGGAAATGCATCTCACTGACGTAAGTGTGACATCAGTGTATCGACCATTGAGTCTAACACACGTGCTACTATTCCACTCTGCTGCATAGTACCCGTGGGGAACTGCGTGGTTTTAGCCACGGGAGGCTGATAAGCGTATGCCGACGTTCAACGGTTCCATTACTGTCCTTGGGTGAAAAAAAATAGCATTTCTTTCAACTGTACGCGCAACCATTATTTCGAAGACGGGTACCAATTCAAGGAACACTTCACAGTAGAAATTCTCTCCCACGGCTAAGCTCGCGAAGTGTCCCAAGGCTACTATGTTGTAGAGTAGAATAGTATTGCAAATGGTTACACACGATGCACATCGATTCCTGCAAAGACACAACGTTATATAACGTTATTACAACGTTGTTATATTAACGTTATAACGTTACACAATAATAGTGTCCCAAGGCTACTATGTTGCAGAGTAGAATAGTATTGCAAATGGTTACACACGATGTACATCGATTCCTGCAAACACACAACGTTATATAACGTTATTACAAAGTTGTTATAATAACATTATATAACGTTGTGTGTTTACCGGGTCGACTATAGTCATTCCATTGTAATAATGGGAAGCAACGGTTGTTCTGCGTATGATTCTATTGCGTTGTATAGTTCTACTATCTGACCCTGTTGTCTATGAAAATAATACATACCATTTGTTGTGGTGCACTGTCCAATGCTTCTAGACGATAATACATTTTGAAATCTACCTTCTTTCATATTAAATTGAAACTGATGGGATCATCCTAGTCTCACATTTGTTACAGAATCTTTGGAAGAAAGCGGAGCTGTGGTAGCAATTTGCATAATGAAAGATAATCCTATATGTTTCCAGGAGGCCTTTGATGTTCTGGGTTTCACCCAAGAGGAGAAGAACAGCATGTACAAGTGTACCGGTGCTATCATGCACTTTGGTGAGCTCAAGTTTAAACAGAGAGGCGAGCAAGCCGAAACCGATGGAACCGTCGGTGAGTTCAATATTTGCATAGAAACATAGATGAATGTGTTATTCGTACATATGGACATATTACATTGAAACATGTAAATATATTAGTGGTATATGTCAATATTACATTGAAACATATGTGAGTGTTTTATTCTTTTATGCCCGTGTTACAGGAGAATATTTTATTCGTATATTCCTATCTTGCATGGATACATATGTGAACGTTTGATTCGGTTACTAGTATGTCCATATTGCATGTATATATATAGGTGAACGTTTTATTCGTATATATCCAGAGTGCAGAGAAATATAGGTGAAAGCCGCAAGGTAATGTCCGTGAATGTATTTGTTCAGCGAATGTGGTGTGTGTATACAGCAAGAGAATATACTGTTATTTTGTACGGTTCTTGTTCTGTGGGTAAGTATTAGAGTACTAGTAAATTGATTGCATAGTACTCATGGATACGTATTATACGACAATGACTACTGCGTTACCCTCCAACATAAGACGTTGAGTACCTGATGTAAAATATACTCCTTTATAATCACATGATATTATATATATATATATATATATATATATATCGAGCTATTCAATATTGTGGATATAGAGTGCGCGTTATGTTTTGCCAATTTTCCATTTTCCATAGCTTTTGTGGGCTTGATTTGTGGGTTTGACATGGTGTGGATATGTAGTATAGTTATATCCACACACGCCTGTGAACTGAACGCTTTTTTCATCGGCCTAAATATGTATGATTTGGGTCTGATAATGTGTGAAAGTTGATTGCTACTTGTTCTAGAAGACGCTGGCAGAGTTTTCTTTCAGATAGTATGGTTGCATGACATGTATGAATACATTACAACCACGAGCCTATCCGTCTCGAATTGCTGACATGCTTATCGTGGAATATTCAAATTTTATGAAAATGTCTTAACCCATAAAATAACAATGCAGCAAGCCAGTGTTATCAGCCGACGTGTTGTTGTTATTCTCAGCGGAGCAGTTGAATACACTTGCACCCAAAGCAGTCATGGGCAGTCAACACTCAGGGTTAAAGGTCAAACGAAACAGGTGCCCCCTTCAGAACTATATGAATTGTTCCCCTTTACGTCAACTTGCACGTGCCTTCCGACTCTGGTGACCCAGTTCGCCATATTTTCCATTTCTTTTCCGGAAACCTTTAATAATTTTGTTCTGACTTGCAGCGAAGTTCCCGATTTTCACAGGAACCCAAGAACTAATGACCAAGACTGTTCCAGTTTCCTGAAAGTGCTATCGCCAATTTTGAAGAGTATATATGGTTGGCAAATAGACCATACTGTGTTTGAGAACTATACATTTGTAAAATGAAATATTCTTAGTCAAAATTGCATCATTTTCACAATTTGTTAAAAAATGTTTCAAAATATATGTCACTACTGAAAATATATATCCCAATTATTTTCAGTGACATGTAAATGTAGGATCCTAAATATAGAACGAATTGGCAATGGCACTACGGTGGAAACAAATAAAAAAAACTGAAGTCATATTCCTTTAATTCCATCAAATAAATTATCTTTGTTTCTTCCCTGCCACATTACAACTCTATGCCCTAAAAGAACCTTTTCTCTAACGTTTTACCAGCTTACTTATACTAATATCTATATCTTACACCTATATACTTACGTTTGGTTTTCATAACCTACAATTCACCATAAATAGTGAGAACGAAGCTTATTTACGTTTGGTTTTCATAACTTACAATTCACCATAAATACTGATAACGACGCTATATACAGAGCAAATTCATATATTTCAGTGAGCAGTAACGTATCGCTTGGAAGTTGATGAATATTTGTAACAGTCATATTTCGCGTTGTTGTGGATGTGTAGCTAAGTAATGAACATTGGAATGCTTAGAATAGATGCACTTTATAGAAGCGATGCTAGTGGTAGAATAGTAGTATTGTTGACTCTTGTAAATGAATGCTGCGTCTATTTGTAGCACGCCCATTTATTGCGGCTTCGATATTGCAGAGTCTGAGAAAGTGGCCTTCCTTCTGGGTGTCAACACTGGGGATCTGATGAAGGGTCTCCTCAAGCCAAAGATCAAGGTCGGAAACGAATATGTGACCCAGGGTCGAACTAAGGACCAGGTGAGCTACAATGCTGACAAGTGCTGACCGAGTACGCTAAATGGCATCCAGTATGCATTCCAGAAAATACAAACGGTTACAATGCTTCCATATAATTTGCACATTGTATATATATAGAGATTATTAACCGAGTGTCTTTAGATATCGTCTATATCCTGCACTTAGGGATAATCTTTGTATTAGACGAGCTTCAGCGATATCTAAAGACACGAGGGTAATAATCTCGTTATCATCTAACGCCAAGCTTAAATACTTCTCTATAAGAAGAAAACATCAACGTGTGAATCGACATTTTAAAGTTACGCATAGGAATACATGCAGGTCACTAAATTGTAAACCGTTTCACTTATTG
The DNA here is from genome assembly GCA_032361225.1 of Lepetodrilus schrolli. Taxonomy (NCBI): domain Eukaryota; kingdom Metazoa; phylum Mollusca; class Gastropoda; order Lepetellida; family Lepetodrilidae; genus Lepetodrilus; species Lepetodrilus schrolli. The sequence goes on along the minus strand of JAUTBT010003817.1, from coordinate 17,076 downwards.
ATAAAAACACACAAAAATTGTGAATATATTAAATCTAGTAGATTAGCACATAGTCTCCGATCATAATTGTCATCTTGATTACTATTTCCATACAGTAGTATTTATAAATAGTAGTATGACGTCACATGAAAATGACGTCATGTGAAATTACCATAGTTATTAGTCAGGCAAAGTAGCATGATACACGAAATATCTGTATACTTCCTTGTTCCCATAAATTTACTTGAATTGCACTCTTATTACTTGTTATTTCAAGGTATATTAGTAACAATTTAATAAATACAATAAAATACACTTTATATGTATGCACATAATATTTGGCAAAATTCAGCGTATTATTTGGAAACGAATGGCAAAAATAGTGTAAATATATTGAACTTCCATTAGATGATAAATATACATATATTCATTTTATTCTTGTAGTGTTGCAACTTAGGCTCAAACCGTTTATATATTTCTTCATCCCTGGAACATGTCCGCGGCCTTATGAAACAAATCTCATGTAATACGTCATATATTTCTTAGCTAGGTATAGAACATACAGTACGGGGCTCCACATATTTCCATATCAAATTACATGTAAATTAAAATATCTCCTCGAGCAGTCTATAGTCTCATGATGCTACATATTGTCGGTTTTATTGCTTGTATATTCCTTGAAGTTGACATTACGCCCATTGAAAACTACTACTACTCCTACCACTACTACTACTACTACTACTACTACTACTACTACTACAGAGTGATATAAATACTATAATTGTGATGGATGCGAATGAATTTGACACGTGACACGGGAACACATTATGTTGCAATTGCAATGAAGTCTTCCACTGCCTTTTAAATACACACGTCTACAGTAAATGTGAGAGCAATGAGAATAAAAGCGGTCGTAGGTTATACTCGTTGCGCGTGAAAGAATGTAGTGCGAGAGAACTACTTTTTCACTCGCACTTATTGCACTATATGCCGTAGCGGATTTGAATTCCGCAAAATTATGCACTCAATGGATATTACTAGTCGCAAAACTATGAATGGATGTTTTGGGTGTGCACTCCTGCGGGATAACATAACTGGATAAACGACTGAACTGACATATGTCATTAAAGTCATTATCATGTCCTCGTGAAACGCTAATGCTGAAGGACTGTCAAATAAAAAAAATAATAACAATGAAATGCCAACTATGCATTAAGATGAAATGTCGACTGTACATTAAATAACAATGGACAATGATGGGTTGCGTGGGTTCAAAAGGATATGAAGCACACTGGGAACGTATGGAAGACAACTTCTGGTTGATCCAGTTAAATAAATAAATCTAGCGCAGCGGTAAAGTTGACGCGATACAAACCGGAACGAGTTCGTTTTCGAATCCCGGTGTGTAGGTAACCTTCTTTGCATATAGGTGTCAGTATCTAGGATGGGCTTGCGGTCGTTTTCTAGTCTGCGCTTACACCCTCTAACCTTGACAACGTTGACGTCTAAATGCAACAGTTTTTAAACTTTGTGTTTACAAACATCTCCTAAAGAGGGTATTAACTCGCAAAGTCCTTCACAAATACGAGCACGAATTTCACAGACAAAGGCATCGATCGCATCTTCGTTAACACTGTTTGTATTTTGTATTTTTTTATCAGCTGTTCATAGTAAGCATTGTGAAAGCACGTGGCCAACTTTGGCAACGGGTAAAGAACTGATAAAAACACTTTGAATTATAATATATATTCACAGCGAATACGTTATGCTGATGATTATTAAATGCGCCAAAATATGGAAAATATAGGGTGTATTATATACTCCAAGGAAGGCTAGAACTCCGAGCTACGCCTGACTTCGCTCACTGGACATGGGCTGTCAACATTTAGTCAACGTAACCGGAAGTGAGAACAAATAACATAAGACTAAACAATATGCTATGGTTACTAAAGTCTCTACTAAAGAGCTTCAAGAAACGAAACGAATACCAAGTCCTTTCGAGTACGATTTCATGCTCAAGCTCAAATTTTATGAGTTTGTACTGGAAAACCTCTCTTAATCTCTGCGTCTAACCACGAGCCAACCATAATAATGTGTACGTCTACATAATAATATATGTAGATAGGTATAAAGGTTAAACATCCATGTCACATTCCACTAAAATGTCGCCGGTGTCAAACGTAGTTACTAATAAATATGACAAACCTATTTGGTTTAAGTGTAGTGTTGATCAAAATGAAGCCATCATTTCTCTGAACGTTTGGAGAATTGTTTTCACTTCACAGAATACGGGAACCGTTTTTATCACATAATTTTGGAGTGCAATAAACCAATACTATAAATATAAATATTTTACTAGTGCAATAACACAATAGATTAATATAATTGTATTCATACGCAATATCAAAATCTTGTTGGACCTCTTTTAATGCTTCTTCTTGAGATTAATTTGTCGAATATAAAGTTTAAAGATTTCTTCAATTAAATATGCAATTTTAAAAATTAATATTTACACATTTTGGAACTACATTTTGTCCGCGTGCTTTCACCCAGTTCCAAAGACATTTGCTTTTATATAGTGTTTGTGACTGAAAATCGATATTACAATAGTTATGTGATAAATAGAATTTCACATTCGTGTTCATATATTACTGAATTTATTAAACTCGTTGGCACAAAATTATATTATGCTCGGCAGAAACAAGTACGTATGTCCGACTAAACCAGGTATAAGAGCGTGAAAGTGTTTGTGTTGTTAAGCCGATTAGTGTACTAAGCGTTGACGCGGCGCGAAATGTGTCCACCTTTTTGTTTCCGTTCCTTGACACATGTTTCAACGTAGTTCTGTTTCTTCACAAATCATCTGATGAAATGCATGCATATCTCCATTCAACTACTATTAATCTGGAAGGTGAATGTTCCAATTTATCATCACTACTTACATGTTTTCATTATTATTATAATACTACTACCACCACTACTAAGCCCCACTACTACTACTACTACTACTACTACTACTACTACTACTACTACTATTACTACCACCACTATTACGACTACTACTGCTACTGCTACTACTACCACTAGTACTACTACTGCTACTACTACTGCTACTACTACTACTACAACTACTACAACTACTATTACTACTACTACTACAACTACTACAAATAATAATAATAATAATATGCACATTTATATTGCGACAAACTCCATGGGGAGTATAAAACCCAAGCTGCCGTTTTCGATCAGTCGCTATAGAAGGTTAGCAATCACATTTCTATCTCATCTTAACGGGTATCCATTCCCTTTGGATGAACAGATACATTTTCGAACTAAGCCATTTGCCCAAGACCTAAGATGACACCACAGTTTCTTTACGTGTCTACATGTATGCCAGCACACACCTCGACACTCCGGTGGAACACGCCTTTCAATCGCACCTAAATCCCGACTGCAATTTAATAGTACACCTGCGTGTTGTTTCAAGGATTCTCGTCATTAAATGTATACAGATCATAGGTAAGACACGAGTAACATACACTGCACAAATAGAAGCCACTATTTAATCCTTACATCTGTTGCTGATATAGTTCGCATTCTGTCATTTATTTGTCACGTGGTATTTCTGAATTGTACGAGTGGAGGTCAACGCCAGGATTAAGGCGTGACCTTACCCAAGGTAAATGTAGACGAGGCGTGGATTAGACTAGGGACAAAAACGTATAGATAAACGTTTTCTGATATCTGATATAACCCTGATGTAATGCCTTGTTGACCCCTGGGAATATTTAATGGGGAGAGCACTCTCGTGCCTTTTGCCATGGTCTATTCCTTTCCGATTACATTGAGGTGTGAATAAAGAATGTGATTACCTAAGCGACCGCGCCATATGCTTTTTATATTCATTTGTGAGAATCTAAATTTGGTATGCTTAAGGTGTAATTTAGATACTTAATTTAAATAATTAGATAAGTTGCATACCAAACGTTCAATGCCTTTGCCGCACATGTCGTTATTGACCGGTTAGAAGCGTAAGTAGTCGTTGTAGTTGAAGTGTGTCGACTGATACGGTTACCCAATGTCGCTGCTACCGATTCCGTCACTATCCGGAACCTTTTGCACGAGTTCCTCCGAGCTTGGGCAGCGATGGTGACACGTGGTATGCGTACATCAAGTTCTTGCAATGTGTCATCGAGAAGCCCTAACTAATTAATATCGTTGTCGTAAGAATACAGTAGCCCTCTAGCTTGTCTCTCGCCTTATTGAAGACCGTGGTTGTGTGTAACCAATGCTGTTATTGCCACTGGTATACGTTCTGCATCTGTTTTAGCTATTGTGGACAATGCATGTCACTGTATGTCGTTTCTCGAAGAGTTCGTATCTACTACGAGACCACAAGCACTCTCGTAGCAATCGAACTCTTATACAGCACGAGCTGGTACTAGTACTTACGAGCGCGCTATATGCCCATGGTCTCGTAGTGGATATGAGAGCGAGAAACGATACCCAGGGGTTATTTAGAAACATAATGGCAGTATATACGTGCATGATTTTGGAAATGTCCCAAAATTTTAGTCCCATTTCTTCTCTCCAGTTATTTTAAAATATCTATATAAATACACTTTCTTTTCCTCGTCAGTTCATCTAGATATGATGTTATCTACTGAATAAAAGAACATTAAGTATTTTAGCGAACACTTGATACTCAATTCAACATTGTCTTTAGACAAACAAGATAGCAACATATCATCGTGCATATAATACACGTGAATATTATTTATTATTGATTGATGATTGATGATTGATTATTGATACAATTCTTGAATACGATACAACTGACATCAACAAGCTTATTAACCGCGCAATCAGCTACTATAGTATCTATTTTGGAAACTGCCATTATCCGTCAGTATTTAATCACTTATTGTGAGAAGATAGTAATAATTACAAAGCGATAATTCAAAGCTGACAACGGTTGAAATTAACAACGTCCTCGTAGCGGTTGACAAAAGATTTGTTATGACAGGTAAGATCGTGTGATTGATGTACCCGTGTCGGTTTCTTGTTGCCTGTACTACGGTTAGTCAAACGACGGAAGTGGTGCACGTTTTGAACAGAAACGATGCCGTACTATTTGCCGAGACATTTCTACACTATGTCAAACATCCGTAAACGTTAACTTTGAAATACAGTGCGGAATTTGAGAGGTTACCTTAAAGTGGCAAAATCATCTTTTGACGCAATATTAAATCGTTTTAAAATGTATTTATTTTCTTTTACATAATATTACTATTAACTAGGGAAACATAAAAATAATAAAATCTGTTAAAACAATTTGTAAATACAAAAAAAATAAAAAAAATACTATAAATATATGACGCGGCATAGGAAATATCAGTTTATAGGGGAACAAATTACAAGCACGTATCATTACACAACACCTCAAGCTATCGAAATACGGAACCGTCAAATCAGACATCATCAAAGCAGAGAATACACACTCCGCGGCTGTTTGTAAATGCTATAAGACTCGATCTAATAACGCTGTCTGCAGACCGGGTTTCATGTCTAGTGTGATAACATTCTTGGCTAGTCTTGTAACGCAAATATCTGCAATGAAAACCATTGTAAAATGTTACATCACAATGACGACGGACCCACACAAAGGCGTGGCAAGCGTTCAGAAACCGACAGCCTTCTGATTGCCCGACGGCCATGGTGCATGCCACCGTATATTCTTCCTGTTTACTGTCTGCGTCTTGCCGAACTGTGACGGAATGTCCCGACTTTACCGTCTGCGTCTTGTCGAACAGTGACGGAATATCCCGACTAACTGTCTGCGTTTTAACGAACAGTGACGGAATATCCCGACTAACTGTCTGCGTTTTAACGAACAGTGACGGAATATCCCGACTTTACTGTTTGCGTCTTGACGAACAGTGACGGAATATTCCGACTTTACTGTCTGCGTCTTGACGAACAGTGACGGAATATTCCGACTTTACTCACTCTGAACATCCTCGAGTCACTTCCCCTTGGTACATAATCTCTCTGACATGAATGCTAGGTTTCCATCATGGACTATCTTCCTGATGTCACATATAATGCCCATATTTGGTAGATTATTTTTCCGAACATTGACGGAATATCCCAACTTTACTGTCTGGGTTTTGACGAACAGTGACGGAACATCCCGACTTTACTGTCTGGGTTTTGACGAACAGTGACGGAACATTCCGACTTTACTGTCTGCGTCTTGCCGAACAGTGACGGAATATTCCGTTTGTATATAGTTGGTATTCCTGTCTGTAATAGCATAGGCCGGTAGCCCCAATATATAAAAATACACAATTTTCTTCAATTCATAATTGTTCTTTCAGACCCTAATAATTACATGTATGCAATATTTAATTATTATTGTTACGTGTTTCCATAATTTCACAAATAAAATTAAATCGGTATTTATACCATAGCAGCATACATCAAAATACATCCACAGACCATTATGCCAACCTAACATCTGACGGATAAGTAGGCATTAATGGTATGTTTTGAGGATGCATGTATACATGTACCAACTGCATATACATGTATACTTGTGGATGCTATAGTACACGCGGTTAGCGTCTATAATTGATAATGTTGTCTTATTTGAACTTTGTTATTTTCCCAGGTACGGAATACAGCCTACAGTCTGTTGGAGGTATAGGCTCTTAGCCAGAGAGGGTGTAAGAAGACTTGAGGCACCTGCGAAATGCAGGGAGAGGGGGGCCAGGTGGGAACGGAATGATTTACAGAATAGAGAGTGGAACATGTGTACTTAACATTAGAAACAAGAAATATGTAAAATATATGAGAGGAGTTGCGTCGTAACTAGTATAGAGAGCCGAGAGGAATGTTAGCCAGTGTTAAGTCGGTGGTTGGTATAACACGTGCCATAAAATAGCTTAGCTGTTGCTAACATTTTAAGTGTGCATAGTATCTTTAATGCGTTAGCCTGTGTACATATATTAATTAATTAACCAATTAATGTAGTGTGATCCAAGTTTACAATTAATACCTGCTACTCCTCCAACTATTTATTTTATCATATGAAATTTAATAAGACCTCAAAACAAATTCAAAAAACATATTTGCCATTTCATGACCAAAAAAAGTATAATTTATAAATAACTACATGTATTGTACACACACACGTCAGTCATTGCCAAACTGAGAAATTGAACTGACATTCTCAAATATTAATAATACAAATATGAGCATAATTATGGCAGTATGTCATTTGACTTCAACCCCCTCTCCGTTCTCAATCACACACACACACACACACACACACACACACACACACACACACACACACACGCGCGCGCGCGCGCACACATACACACACACACACTCTCTCTCTGTCTCTGTGTGTCTCTCTCTCTCCCTCTCTCTCTGTGTCTCTCTGTCTGTCTCTCTCTGTGTCTGTCTCTCTCGCTCTCTCTCTCTCGCTCTCTCTCTCTCTCTCTCTGTCTCTCTATTTCCATATTAATCCCCCCCCCCACATCCACACGAGACAATAGCTTCTGGACATAGCAAAGCGACCCGTGTTGATGGCAAACATTAAGGGCACGCTAACAGTGGTATTGACATCAACTGGGAAATACCCCACGGTTCTGTACGAGAATCCACTTATCGTGTTATACAAGGAACTAGGCGATAGGGGTCATCCTCGAAGTCTAGACTCGGTGACGGCTCTTACGCTTCTTTCTGAGGGCATGCGTTTCAGAGTATGGACAAGAGGCGGGTAGGCGGGCACCCACATCATGAACGACTGTCCAGTAACGAGGAAACATTTTACTGGACACAGGACCATCAAGGTCACCGTCAGCGACGCACGTGTCCATCGACGCATACATCACGCATGATACAAATAAAAGTGAAAGTACACGAAGAACGTACACAATGCGTGATAACAATGTACAACTAACTTAATTCTATACTTTATCTAGTATGCCTGGACGTTCACATTAACCGTAACATCAGAGAATCGGTATCCAATAGGAATGCTAACTTTCTTGCTCCTGGAACAGTAGCTTAGGTTGTATACTCCCCTTGGAGTTGAAAAGGAAAGTGAGGAACACATTATCCGAGATAATAATAATGTATCTCTTTGAGCATGCTCTCGAGCCTTGATATAGCACATTATACGTGGACCTTATTATTATTATTATTATTATTATTATTATTATTACGTACAGATTCCAGTTCCAGAAAATATTTTAAACATTGCCATCATTGTAAATCATGAGATTGCTATATATTTTGTGAAACTGGCCGATGTAATTTACGTGCAGCATGCAATGGTTAATTAAGCATCAGTGTCGCATATTGTTCATTCTTTAAAGAAAAATAACGAAAAAAGCAGGGATGGTTCGTACTGTGTTCCGACAGGAAGATATTGTGGCTGATTTTGCACCTGAATATAACCTAAGAAATTACGAATGACAAGAAAGCTGTGATTCGTTCATAATGAGAGAATAAATTAATCAGCATGGTACCGGGTAGCGTTTCACGAAGCTCTCATATCGACTACGATACCGTATAAACACTCGTAGCGATCTCTTATAATACATAGCGATCGGGAGCTTACGAGAGCGGTAAGGTATCGTAGTTTCAAATCAAACCATATTATTATTTGTTAATTTTAAGCCGATTAAATGTAACTTAAAGGTCAATATTGAATTAAATTGGATATGAGAGCTTCGACAAACTATACCCTGGTACGACAACATTTTGCGTGTTGAATGCGGCGTTTAAACGCATATTTGTCGAAATAACGCCAAGGTAAGGTTTTAATAAAGTATAGCTGCACCTGCGTGGAACAGTAACGTCCTGTAGGTGGGTGGACAATAGCTAGTGTAGTTTTGACTGAGATGACTGAACACATGACAAGTCGGGCATAGCCGACACTAGATATACGCGGACGATCCCAGACAAAAGGACACTCTGAGGAGGAAAGTATCTATGTGTGTGGCTTCAAATGAAACTCTTAGGTATTTTTCTTCTGAAGATAATTACATGTACTACTAGTTTCCAATTTCAACAGTGTGTTCTAACAATTTTGTTTTAACCCGGGTGCGTTTGAATATATATCGTTTGAATGTATATTACGTTACTCGGTGTAATATATCGTTTGAATGTATATTACGTTACTCATGTTACGTTGAGATAAGCTGTTACAAAGATATTTACAAGTCGCGTGACAACAGCCAGTTTACCTGTGAATTGTAATGTAATTATCTGTGCCGATTGCAAAAGTGCCATGATTTTGCAAATCTCAGAAGGTGCGTTTATAAACGCTGTTTGAATTCAGATTGTTTCATATCGCGATTTGTTAGTTTTAGGACAATAAGGTGATAACTTGTATTGCGACGGTTAAGACGGCGCATCATATAACGGGCGCAACGTAATATTATCGGTTAACTGGCTCCGAAATACGGCTGTCTATCAGAAGAAGAAGAAGAAGAAGAAGAAGGAGAAGGAGAAGAAGAAGAAGAAGAAGAAGAAGAAGAAGAAGAAGAAGAAGAAGAAGAAAGAAGAAGAAGAAGAAGAAGAAAGAAGAAGAAGAAGAAGACGCATCTCAACAGTCTTGTCCACGCTGGTGAAAGTGGGAACGTGCACATGAATAATATCACACGATCAACACAATTTTGGGACGTAATACGCAGGAATTCTCGCGTTTGAGGACGTTGGTAAACTAAAGGTCTCGGTTGAATTTGATAACCAACGCCGAGTAAGGCACTCCTGTACTAAATGGCCTAACTCTCAGGTAACCTTACCTTGGCAATGGTGCAGTCGATGGCTAAGGTTGGGGATAAGGTTGCCATTAAGACCTGATCATACCTAACGTGGCTACCGCAGCGTTTTCGCCGCAACGGATCTCTCCTTATATATACACATGAACTGTTCACACTGAAACCGCATGGGAGACCTGGTCTGCTGTCCAGCCAAACAATGGGAAACCGTGCGTTTAACCGTTGCGGCTGCCGCACGCGTTAGGTCTGAACGAGCCTTAAAGATACGTCGTTTCATATAGGATTGGCCAGGTGTATTGTAAGTGGATAGTGGAGACTACTAGTATTTAGAGCGATGACAGGCCTACCTGTTGGCATTCTTCGTAGGACGAGCAATGGGTAGGCAATGTTGGTGCATCCAGCTCTGTTCTGACAAACGCTCTCACAATGATCCGGATTGGCGCATGCGACGTCGTCTACATGAAAACGAAAACGAGGCTGAGTTAATTTCCTGCTGATGGTGGGGCAATCTACGGTATATTAAAATCCGATCTCATTTCGTTTCGCTCCGATAAGCATTTTGACGTTCTTTGCAGACACTAACGGTGTCGAACTATCTTAGCGTCATTTTTGGATCTGATTTTAATGAGACTGATGGTGGGAGGCAGTTTGCTAAGACAGTAGAGTTGAAGAAATGAATGAATATAACTAGATTTGTTTGGCATTATGTATGAGCACTGACGAAATTCTGAAATATCTTGAAGGTTGAATTAAAGGCATACAATCACGGGTGTGTTTACATATTTCATGGTCAAACGTATTTTCACATGAAATTAATGTATGTACATTTGATGTGTCTACACAAGTATATTTGGTAACCAGCTACACTTTCCACACATGCAACTGGTTTTCAATATTTTCATATTTCATTATTATTTAATGTGTATAGCTACGGAGCTTTATTGGTACCAGTAGTCGTGAAAGTTTATTTTGACCGTGTTCAATTATTAGAGTTATTCCCCTTTGGAGGTACAAAAGCGACCATGTGTATGCTAAGTTCATGTACTTTGCATTTTCAACTCCAATTCTGTCCAAAACGACAACTTAATCTGTGATTGTATGCCTTTACTAAAAACTAATTTGTTCTCTCATTGTATCTAACCTCGTTTTCACGTAGATTACATGGGATACCATACCACTACAAAGAGCAATTTATTAACACAGACGAAATACTGGATCTTCAACCATAGAATTCAGTGATTTGGAGGTGGACCCATCGCTAAGGAGCATCCCATCATACTTACTGGAAAAGATTATTCTGGCAATCATGCCGGGAATCACCCATAAGAAGAAGTTGAAGATTTTCAAGATTGCCGCGAAAACAGAACCAGCCTTGGCGTGAGTAATGTTCTTTGCGGACAAACATCTTTGAACCATGATCTGAATAATAATAAGCCAGTTCGGAGTTTTGAATACGCGCAGAATACGCATGCGTGTGTCAAAGGTGAAAGCACATTATAAATAGAGATTAATACACGAGATAGTGTGTCATATTGATTTTACGGCACGAGTGATTCGAAAGTCACGCGTATTCTGTCCGTATTCGAATCTCCGATCTGGCTTATATGGATTCATTATCAAACATGAGTAATTATATGAGACATTGGTCACATACTGTAATATGAAAGAAAATGTTAAGACTAATAACTACAATATTACAGCGCCAGCGAAACAACATTGCCGATAGCTATACTGAATATAATTTTTCGGATTGTGACATTCTGAATATTGGTATCCAACTCCGACTTCCCATGTGTCACACATACTATCCCTGCGGTGGTCCGAGCCAAGCGTACCTGGTCAGTACACCATACCCATATCCCTATGGTGGTCAGTCCAAATACAGCTCCCGTCCAGGGTATATCACCCGTCAAGGGGTCTCTCCATATGTGCATATAGTCACTTCGGGGAAGTCCACAAGAGTGGTTCTCTGGTGATGCAAGTGTGTAATTTGTGGCGGCAAACTTGTATTTCTGCATCATTTCTCCCCAGCCTCCAACCTCAGTTAAACCTTCAATGACATCAAATGTCAGTTAAACTTGCAACGACATAAAACGTGAGTAAAACTTGCAGACAGTAGACTAAACGTCAGTAAATAATCCACTTACACAAAACGTTAGGAAAATGTGCAAAAACATAAAACGTATGAAACATGGAGACAGCAAGCACCAGTCAAAATGCACAGAGAAAATTCACTTCAGTAAAATATACAAAGACAGCAAATGCAAATCCATGTAAAACCTATGTGGAGATGCAAGATCGTACTTGCATAGGGAATAATAGTCACTGTCAGGGTTATTGCATATTCTGAAAGAACAATCTTTCCCCGACATGTGAGAATTTCCCCCAGATATTTTAGTCATCGAGAAATAGATTTATTTCCTATCCAAAGACACCTACCCCCCAAAAAGGCGGCCGCACCGGAAGTCGTGACGTCACAGGTTTCTGTACACAGACACCCCCCCCCCCCCCGAAACCAAGATATGCATTCACATTGGTAGTGTATTTTTTTCTACTAGCTGGTTAAATCACCGCGTAAGTACAACAATTGAGTTCACGATACATTACAATGTCTCTCTGGTTAATCTATCGATAAGTGGATGTTGATCCGTGACAGAGAATAATATTGACGGCAGTGGTTTTCTTTCTCGGTTAGTCGTTGATCTCTTGATCGACATGTGCATGATGAATGAAACGACATCCTATCACTCCGAGTTTGGGTTTTATCTGTGATAGGGCCGAACAGACCTATGCTGGACTACCTTGGACTTGAGATTGTCCTCTCCGACGTCCGCGCGAAGTCTACATTTTAAACAGAGCACTGTTGGGAAAGACTTCCTTTGCATTGGCGATAGTGTCTTACAGTTTGGATAGATTTTTTTTCATATTTTTTATTAATAAGTAATATTATTTAGATTTTTTTTTTCTTAAATACATAAAATTTCCTCCTACAAATCGAAGGTTTGTAAGCTTAAAGAGAGATAGAACCTCGGTAACCTACATGAAACGTCGACATGAAACGTCGAACCGCAGCTAATATCATATTTTATGATATAGGTTATAACTCACTGATCACCATCAGAATGCATGCTCCAATGAGAAGAATGATTGTCTGCAGAGTATCAGTGTACATCACAGCTGCCAGGCCACCTGCAGTTGGAAAACCAAACTTCTTCCGCACACAAGAAATATTTCCGAAGTCTGTGTGTGTGTGTGTGTGTGTGTGTGTGTGTGTGTGTGCGTGCGTGTGTGTGTGTGAGAGAGAGAGAGAGAGAGAGATCGAGAGAGAGAGAGAGAGAATATACCTTGTAGATGAGATAACAGGGGTGAATACTAATATTTCTAATTAAACAAAACCCAAGCATGTGTATGTGTGTGTGTGCGCGCGTGTGAGTGTGAGAGAGAGAGATCGAGAGAGAGAGAGAGAGAATATACCTTGTAGGGGTGAATACTAATATTTCTAATTAAACAAAACCCAAGCATGTGTGTGTGTGTGTGTGTGTGTGTGTGTGTGAGAGAGAGAGAGAGAGAGAGAGCGAGAGAGAGAGAGAAAAATAACTGGCATGCATAGTTATTCCGCTTACTTTTATTCTGAATTAAAACAAATTTAACTTGTATTGTGTTAAATTATTTACAGTATTATTTTTATTTCTACAACTAACCTGCTACTGTGTATATTGCCGTAACGGCTAGAATGGCAACCACACATACATAGAGATTTAAGCCCAGCAACTGTTGAATGAAGATGGCTCCCGAATATATCTCGGCCTGCAATACCATCAACGTATTACAAACAGTAATCTGCCTTGAAATATCAAACAAGCATACATTTCAACTCACAAATAACATAATAGTGTGCCTTTAAAATAATGAATAATGAATAATGTTCGAAATAACGAGTATTCCTGTTTGTAATGACACAGATTTGTTATTAATTATTAATTATTAATTATATTATTGCTATAAATTATATTTAACAAAATCAAAATAATGCCAAGAAAACACCCTTAATAAAGTAATGAAACATCATTCTAATTTACGAGAAAACACAGTTATTAAATAAATAATTATTACACTAGTATTATAAACAGAATGGACATCATGAATTAATAAATATTTTACTTTCAGACTGAAAAACCGACAACATGTTGGAAAACCGTTATTGTACTTGGTATTTCGTCACCGCATGGGGGAAATATTCCCACTGCGACGTAAAGCACTAATTTATTTATTTCCTCACCGTTATCTTTGTGAGTATATATAGGATCAAGGCGAGCACTGACAAGTATATCCGAAGTCTCCTTCCCCCAAATCTCTTCTTCAGGTACTCCGGCATTGTGAACGCCTGTAGAAATATACCCGAGTATCAATGAGTAAGAAATCTGACCATCAACGAACAAGAAATATGACTATCAACGAACAAGAAATATGACCATCAACGAACAAGAGATATGACTTTCAACGAACAAGAAATATGACCTTCAACGAACAAGAAATATGACTATCAACGAACAAGAAATATGACCATCAACGAACAAGAAATATGACTATCAACGAACACGAAATCTGACCATCAACGAACAAGAAATCTGACCACTAACGAGCAAGAAATCAAATTTACTAATGGAGAGAGAGAAAAAAAACAAGCAAGAAATCTGAATATTGAGCAAGAAACATATTAATGAACATGAAAGTGACTATATTAACGAACAAGACATCTTACTATGAATGAGCAAGAAATCGGAGTAGCAATTAATCTGACCAATAACGAGTAAGAAATCGAACTAGTAACAAAACACAGTCTTTTATATAAGCTTAAAGAATATAATAGATTTTGATACTTGACTAGCATATAATTATGTTTGGTACTCATAATATGTAGGCTGTCCATGCATTAAATCAAATGATTGTCAGTGCTATTATATGGTTTCTGTTGAAGTTCTTACCCCACTGGCTACATACACAGGTACAAACACCCACCCCAGGGCTATCAACAGGTAAATAGCCTGAAACATAGAAAATGTAAATAATATTGGTCTGCAACATACAACAGGTAAAATACTAAAATATACTCTCCCCAAAAGGAAACGCATAGGTGAAATCGGTTTTTAAATTATCAGTTATTTTGGACCGAGTAGGTTGAAGTAGTATTTAGTTTCTCGAATGTTAATGTTTGTTAATTTGCGACTCCATTGACCAAACACACCATGTGATGATCTATGGAAGATTTAATTTATGGGCTAAAAGATCGGCCTGCAAATTTCATGGGCAAAACTGCAAACACTACCCACGTGAAAATCGGCAAATTGATGAGTGGTTTTGTTGGGTATGGAACGGTGGTAATTAAAAACATTCACAGTTGTTTGAGATATGCCAAGACTGGATCAAGAATCTCGAACATTGTTATCGGACGTTTGATGGCCGATCAATCTGTCAGCAGTTGTCCGTCATTATAACGTCCACCAAAGCACAATTTCACGACTTTGGGAACGATATCAACAAAATGGAACGACAAATGATCGACAACTAGCAGGTGGATCACGTGTCACTACTGCAGCTCAGGATAGGTACATCGGGTATTCGACCTACGTTATCGGACTGAAAAAGCTACATAAACGAATAGTGTCTGCACAGACAATACGCAACCGACTTCGTCAGTACGGAATACAAGCAAGAAGGCCATATTCCGTTCCCATAGTGAGACGTCAGTATCGAAGTTTACGTATTCGATGGTTTATCAACCTTCAAAATTGGAATCTGAGAAATTGCCGACGGTTTTGGTTCAGTGACGAGTCAGGTTTTCTCTTTACGTTTTCTGTTGCACATAAGAGATGGAAGAACGCGTGTATACAGGCATAGAAACGAATGTTTAGGCGTAGAAACGAATGTTTCGCCTGAAATTGGGTCATTGAAGATAGATTTGGTGGGGGTCGTGTCATGATGTGGGCTGCCATATCCTACGCCCGTAGAACAAATCTGGTGTGCATACAAGGACATCTTTCAGCTATACGCTACTGACATGAAATTCTTCTTTCAGTTATTGACGGTCAGAGGAAAATGTTCCAGTAGGATATAACGCCAGGCCTTGTACTGCACGTGTGACCAGGGACTTTCTAGGGAACCAGAACATCAATGTGCTGACACGGCCGTCCAAATCGCCAGATTTGAACCTAAACGAGCATCTTTGGGATGAACTTGATCGGCAATTGCGACGTCAACCGAGACCTCAAACGTTTCAAGATTTTCGGCTGGCATCGCAGGATGAATGGGCAATAATACCACAAACTTGAATACAAAGACTTATACAGTCAATGAGTAGACGTGTACAGCAGTTATCCAAGCCCGTGGGGGTCACACCAGATACTGACTTCAAACCCACAGTGTGGAGAAATGTTATCATTTATGTGACGTTCTTTCCTGATTAATGAACACATCGGACATATGCCAGTCAGCGTGTGATATCTGGGCTTTGTACATGTCGTATTCGGTCACTAAAGTTCTCTTAAAATACAGAAGTTATAATAAACTAAAATACATAAAACTGTGCGTTTCTTTTTTGGGAGAGTATATATTAAAGGTAAGTAGCTTTAATCATGTAACGGTAAACAGGTAAATATTTTGAAAAATACAATACGTAATATACCCACATTGAATGAAATGTTAATACTTTACAGCAGGTAAATATCCTGAAAAATACTCAAGACAACTGCCCTCAACAACTTCCAAAGAGATTTTGTATTATTATTATTTTTATTATTTTTATGTCAGTCAAAAAAATAATAAATGGGAGGTGTCCGCCCCGCTCCCTCTGTGATCGCCCCCTCCCTGCGTCCGCCCCCTACCTCTGTGTCCCCATCCCTATGTGTCCGCCCCTACCTCTGTTCAACCCCTGCCTCTGTCACCGTCGACATATACGTACATGCCACTCGTAGAGGGCAACGGCGAACCCCGATGCCGCCGCGGTTCCTGCGAGGCCGATGAACATGGGGGCACCGACGTTACTGGCGTATATCGACGCGCCCACCTGTGTAACAAGATTTAGATGCAGACACATATTTGGAATTAATCTTTGCATATTAAGAGACGTTTTCGAGAATGATGGTTATACAACATTTACAGAACTACTTTCAAATGATACAAGACATTTTAGATTGTATGCTTTAAAAAGTTCAATGACTGTTGAAACTTGTCCAAAGACCGTAATAATATGTTGTATATTGACGGACAGACAGACAGATAGGCAGACAGCTGGATA
>JAUTBT010003806.1:0-27509 GCA_032361225.1 Lepetodrilus schrolli | reverse complement strand
AATTGAGATATTACAGTACATTACCAACTGATTATTCAGGTTTTACCGGAAATGTAAACTGCAATGGAATTTTACCTTTCCTACAGTGGTGAACAGATATTTGGAGGTACAAAAGCGATTATATGTATGCTAAGAGCATGTTCTTTGCATTTTTAATGCTAATTCAATCCAAAATGACAACTTAATCTGTGATTGTATGCTTTTAATGATAATAGACTTACAGGAAAACTAAGCATAGACCCAATGGTCCATTTGCTTCAGACAGTGGATTCAGACTAACATACTCTGTCAATGAGAATAACAGAAAATCCTATGTATGTATTATTTAATTACTTTCTATTAAAATTTGTTTTGTTTTAAGCTATACATATCATATCTAATTGGTTCCAACTTGTCTGAAAATGCCTGCACAATGGGCAATAGGGCTTGTAATTTTCATTGTTATTTGGAAATTCAATACCTGTTCAATGCAACTGAATTTGATTACTGAAACAAACATGTAGATAGACTGTACCACAGGGAACAAGTGCTAGACATTACATCCATACATGGCTATTTATATATTATATTCAGAGATTACCAAATCCACCAGCAGAATCACACAGATATTACTTGATAGATGAAAGTATGTAAAAATGAATACAGCCTATACTGTATTGTCTTATCCGTATTCTAATGGGTGAAACTGTCTGGCATAAAAGAAATCAATATAAATATAATACCAAGCAAACAACAAATATGGGTCATACTGAATTCACAAATTAGCAGTCTCTTTCAGAATTACATCTTTATTATTGATCTGAAACTGGCAAGAATATATTATCAATGTAAGAGTTGTATTGGAGGCAGAATCTGGATGAAATCCTTGCTGCTTCCCTGTCAATGTGCCCACTCACAACCTGGTCCTCATCTGGAATCTGACCAGTAAATGAGGGGCTATTATCATTGCAAACTTCAGTCGTTGACCAAGATCCCCTAGATTGCCGTGACAAACGATTGAGCCTCATCACAATCAATACTCCTTAGGGAGCCATAACCCTCGGCCCTCTGGTACAAAACACTAGTAGACGAATATTGCTTTATGTTGCAAAACATATTTTTATGTCAAGATTGGATGCTGGTGCAAATTTGAATAATGGCCAGCCTATTTTGGAACTGTTTTAAGCAGTTGGTCTTTTGAATGAGACTCAAAGGTGTGGAATTATTGGCTGGTATTTCTTTGTATTAGTGGGCCCCAAATTCCTAATGAGAAATGTAAAGACAATCTATGGACTACTTTTCTGTGCAATGGGTCAACAAAATGTATCCAAAAACATCAATAACCTTCTGTTCCTCATTGGATGTTGTCGTATCCAATAAACGCTCATCAAAACAAGCATTCTGGTATATCCTTTTCCTCCATTGAATAGTCATCAATGAATTTCATTGTGGGGAAGAGGTTGACTAATGTTGGGCCATGAAAGCTGGTTCCTTATTTGGTGTTGTAATGCTCTGGTCTTCAAGTGCGATGGCAAGAGTACTAAAATGACTGCGATATGGCTGGGAATTAAATCTTAAATAAGACAATATCTATTTTAGGAGAAGGATTACTTAATTTTACCTGTAAACAATTGTCCATCAAATTTACTATCTTGTCTAATAAAATTATTCATGTTTCATATATTTTTATTTGTGGATATTATGAAA
Organism: Lepetodrilus schrolli; assembly: GCA_032361225.1. Lineage (NCBI taxonomy): Eukaryota > Metazoa > Mollusca > Gastropoda > Lepetellida > Lepetodrilidae > Lepetodrilus > Lepetodrilus schrolli. The sequence continues at coordinate 25,823 of JAUTBT010003806.1, read as the reverse complement.
TGCAGATCTATGTATTTTGGTTGAAAATATCTTTCTGTATTTATCAATGATATCATATAGTTTTTGGTAAATGAATATAAATGTTATTGTTATGTTAGAGTCCACCTGAATGTTAGAGTTATAGTAACATGAATGTGCAAGAAATATTGACCAACAATCACCATGTAAATAATAATTGAAAATCTACGATCAATCATCTTGCAAGTAAGATTTGTTAATAACTGTGGAAATATTAGTATCTGTCTTCATGAGTAAAGCTAAATGATTATAGAAAATGTGAATGATGGGTCATGCGAATGAATCCATTCCAACCAAACATTAAAGGTCCAACTATTCTTGATTGCTTCCTGATCTGTCAAGTTATGTACACGTGTGTGATCACGCTCTCAAAGAAAGAACCGAGAGGTCACAACTTGATCGGTTGTGTCCACGATATATTTCAGACTAATTCCAAGCAGTATTTGTCTGGATGTGAATTGGTTGAGTCTTCATTTCCCATTTACGCTCAGATTGCTTTGGAGATGTGGCCCAATCGCGACCTTGACCCTGGCCATGTGATGAGGAAATGAAAGTATTTGATCTTCGTTATATGAGAATTGTCTTGGATGATGGCCGAGGCATCACACCATGGGATCAATTTTCACCAGATGACCTCAAGCCTGAAGTACTTATAAGCTATAATAGTTTCTATATTGCCAGTGAAGGTACCTATCATCAGGAGAATTCCTAACAGAATTGGGGAATTCCACTAATAGTACAATATCTTTTATAAAGAATGAAGAGAAGCGTGTGTGTTTTCCCAGCTGTGATGACAATGCTGTGAATCCTTTGTGACACTGACCAATGCCTATGTCTATGAGAACCCATCAAGAACTTGTCAATGTTTCTGGTTGGAATAGGAATCCTCCAGCCAGCCAGTGTGGAAAATACACACAATATATGGAGCACACAGTTAGCAATAGGCCATCATACAGGTCCTCGGCCGCGACACCACAAAGAGCAGACACTTTCAAAGTGACCAGACAACCATCACAGGCTTCTCAATACTGCTTCAAGTATCCAAGACAAAGAATAAAGTCACTGACCAAAGTGATCATCCCTCAAAATAAGTGCATGAAAGGGTTTGATATTTGCATGATGTATTTTGTGATCAAGTGCAAAATGACCCACTGACACTAAAGCTTTGAAGAACAACCTCAATGTCAGCTTGTACAATAATCCAGTTTAATCCATCATTTTTCTCGTTGATACAGAAACAAATGTTACTGATGTTTCCTTTATGTAAATACACACAAAAAACTTCAATGTAAACTATAAACTGTCAATATTAAAATACTAATCACAGCCATCAAATTGAAAATTTCAATGATATTATTATTGCACTATTATTCATTTGTAGAAAAAAACAAACCTTTAAGAGAAAATTGCAGATCTAATATCAAAGACTTTTTCAAAAGGAAAGGATTCAAATTGTCTGAGCTGAAAGAAGATTAAATATGTTAAACTGTAAGATTAGAGTTCAAACAATAAACACATTGCTTCAACCATTTGACAATGTTTCACCAGTGAAATGCTCGCTTCTACAGGTCTCTTAAATTGTAAGTCTTTATGGAGTGAAATGAAATGGAATAATATTTCAGATTCTATTCCTAGGGAAGGCAGAACTTTGATGTAAAATCTTCATTGTAAGTTTGCATGGATTCAAAAAAATATAGAACTTCTATTAATACCAACCTTTTAATGGATTGAAAACCTAAATCCTATCACTAAGTTTAATACATTTTGTCTTCTATAAATACGAACATGCCCATTTGTTAAAATTGGATTACTGCATGATAATCAATCAAACACATCTAATATTTCATTCAACAACTTGAACAAATTCATTGATTCTAGGATCACCCAGATGAGGTGATCAGTCATATTTAATGTTTAATAAAGTTTGAAGATATTTTGTTGATTTTACTGTAAATTAATAAGAATGTCTCACTTTATCATTCTTGGGTAAAGTTCAGAACATAATATATTTCATCAGTGTCAATAGTGAAAATTGGTTATTACTTTACAGCATATAAAATCATAATCTGTAATATGCAAGAATACTATTTACAGCACAACTATTGTTACCAATTTCCACATATGCTACCTACAGCACAACTAATCTGCTTGAAGGCATAGACTTCAATTTCTATCGCACATTTCATAGCAATGACTGGTGACACTTCATAGCAATGGCTGGTCACACTTCATAGCAACGGCTGGTCACACTTCATAGCAATGGCTGGTCACACTTCATCATACACATGAAGAATGGAGGATTACCACTTGATGTTCAGAGTGGCGGCACTAAGAGTGGTGGATTATGTCTGACCACTTTGACGCTGTAACACCAGCAGTATTTGATGTCTAGACTCTCAGTTTATCACATTGGAGCAACTTGGTAAATTCAGCAGAGATCTTGTTGAAAATCTAATCTGGCAGAGATGGGTACTTGAGATTAAGTCATTGGACCTGAATGGCTGACATGACTCCAGAGATGATGTTAGCATTCTGTTACCATAAATATCTGTCTAACTGTGCAACCCTTAACCTTCTCCATGCTGAAGGAAACCTGAGATACTCTATAGAATAGTGTTGAAGATTAACTCAAGAGATAAAGGGTTAAGCCAATTCACAGGTTCTTTAAGCAATCTACCAAAATACAACTAAAAGGCATAGTAAAACATCTAACATTTTTGGATTGGGTGTACAAATATTTTCCGTAAAGTTATGTTAATTTGAGCAATGAAAATAAGATTTCACAATGAAGAAAGCTTATTAGATCTACGAGACATCTGGTTTTGTAACTCCAGAGACTGGTCTGTAATTGGATTCTCATGAAGACTTTAATCTAATTAGTCCTGCTGTGTCAGCGAAATAAATACACCATCCCCACCTCAGATTGCAAGCATTACCATATAAGTACAATGGGTATGTTTAGGCAATGGTAAAATAAATGAGAGAGAAGATGAGTGAGTGAAATGTTGCCTAATGTCTGAGGGAATTTTTCACACATATATGCAAATGATGAAGTGGTATGAGTTTAAGACATTGAAAGACTGAGAAAAAGAGAAAGTAAGGAAGGACAAATGTTGTGAGAGTAGGAAGGCAGGAAAGAAGGAAGGAAGATTGAAAGGAAATGGAAGAGAAGGAAGGTGACAAATAGTTGGGGGGCGCTGAGGGGCACATGAACTGATTATGTCCAAATAAGGATGAGTTGAGATGTGTTATTGCTGTTCAGTCAAAGGAAGGAATTACCCATGTAGAGATAGTGACAAGTAATCCTGGCTGATAAGTGTGCTAACGACTAGCCATTAAGGAAAGATAATGAAACCTGACCTCAAATCATGGACAAATCCTTCTCGTATGTAAAGGCTTTGTTTCATTTACACCACTGGCATTGAAGGAATCAGCGACATGTAAAGCAGTCATATATCACGGCATGTTAAGGATTAAAATACAAAAATAGCATAAAAATACATGAAACATAACTTAAAATGTATCATATTAAATCAGCGATTTAGTTATCATTAAATCAATCATAGCTTTTTACATTTCTATTCTGAAGTTTGGATTTTGTTTGGGAATAAAACACTCTGTGTAATTGCATCTCTTGAATTGACATGTAGAGCAATTGTATAACGATAGTCACCTTCTGTTAACGGAAATTATTTCCCAGATCGAATGCTGAATTCATTACCAGTGATGAGCTGATACATCTTTCTAGTGGTGGAATGCCAGAATGTACTCGCACGTCCCACAGTTCTGTCAATCATGATCAGAAAACAACAAGAGAAAGCTTTCCCTTTAATGATGGTTATCAAAAACAACATCTCTGCATTGCTCCAAAGTGGTCCAACCAATCAGGTAGGAACTGAACTGTCAGATGGTCTGACGCCACCTGAACGTATATGATAAATCAATCAGATAAATAGATTTTGAAATATTTCACTGAACTTTCAATTACATTACTGTGTATAATATATATTGGAAAAAAACTAGTTATTTACAGTGTATGCGGTCAAACTACTTTGTAGAAAATAAGTATGTAACAATCTGTACATACTTTTAAGATTTGTTCATTATAAATATTTTTATCTTTTGCAGAATATCTGTTGAACAATTTGTAATCCATAATTTACATTTGAAATGTAACCAGGCCAATTCTAGCAAACAATCATCAGTCAGCATTTTGTAGAATTATTGCCAATTTCATAGCCATGGTTGTTCAGATGATATCGATTAAACATTTAGTAATATCTGTTTACTTCCCATGAAGTTCTGCACTTTGTCCATTGATTAACGACCAGACCTTTGCCCACTTTCACCATTACAGCTAGCGCCAAGGGTTCTGGTGCCCACTTGGCACTTTGATTCTAATCAATGACCCTGGGTTGGTCTAACTCTAACGTCATACCAGCATGTGCACACTATTCACAATATGAAACTTTTTAGGTTTTCATAGTGAATTAACAGTGATGACTATTGTGAATGAGAGTTCACTCATTTTATGGAAATATTATCAATTATGTTTAAATCGATACTGCTATTAATCCACGACATATTACTACTAATAAAAAATATAGAATGTTTTTAAAAATGAATAATAATCCATTTTATTATGTATCTGTTTAGCTCCATATGTAGCCGGGAGTGATATAAGATGCTGCTACTGGTCTCGGGCAGCGGGGTTGAAATACTATTATAAACTAAACCTACCAATACTAATAACTTAATAATTCATTCCTGCTACACATACACAAGGGATGCTCGAAGGACAAATGTGGGAAAACCTTCAAATATGATTGGAACATAATTTAAATCTCAGACACCAATAGCTGCTAATTGTACAAGTCTCAGACACCAATACCTGCTAACTGTACAAGTCTCATACACCAATACCTGCTAACTGTACAAGTCTCAGACACTAGTACCTGCTAACTGTACAAGTCTCAGACACCAATACCTGCTAACTGTACAAGTCTCAGACACTAATACCTGCTAACTGTACAACAAGTCTCAGACACCAATACCTGCTAACTGTACAAGTCTCAGACACCAATACCTACTAACTGTACAAGTCTCAGACACTAGTACCTGCTAACTGTACAAGTCTCAGACACCAATACCTACTAACTGTACAAGTCTCATACACCAATACCTGCTAACTGTAACTGATTTCTCGAAACAAACTTGAGTTTGAGATTTTCCTGAGCTGAGATTTCTCCCATTGACTAAGTACTGTAACTTGACTAAAATCTCAGCTGGGTTTGAGTTTTTACTCAAGTTACAGCACTGAGTCAATGGGAGAAATCTCAGCTGAACAAAATCTCAAACTCAAGTTCGTTTCAAGAAATCTGGGCCAGGTCTCAGACACCAATACCTGCTAACTGTAAAGCAGGTTTCAGACCCCACTGGTCCAATACCTACTAACTGTACAATAAGTCTCAGACACCAAACTACGGTTGTTTGGAAAAAAAATTGATAGAACTTGACAATACACAGTGTGAAGTAAATTGAAAAGAAATCTAAGAATCCTACATGAAGCCAGTTAAAACTTAATGTACACGTCTGTGGCTTAAAAACAAGTCTGTAGAGTTTACTCTTTATTTAGTGTTGAAAGTCGCAGTAAAGCCAAATGTACATAGCTGATAACACAGGAGGGGAATTCTAACTTGTTCTGGTTACCTACAGGTATGGAATGTTTCAACTGTAACTTGTCAATTACAGTGAAGGTACACTACAATGCCACACTGCCATAGAATACTACAATGCCAACAGTCCATAGAACATTACAATGACAACAGTCAACAGAACTCTACAATGCCAATAGTCCATAGAACACTACAATGCCAACAGTCCATAATACACTACAATGCCAGAAGTCCATAGAACATTACAATGCCAGCAGTCCATAGAACATTACAATACCAACAGTCAACAGAACTCTACAATGCCAACAGTTCATAGACCATTACAATGCCAACAGTTCATAGAACATTACAATAGAACTCTACAATGCCAACAGTTCATAGAACATTACAATGCCAACAGTTCATAGAACACTACAATAGAACATTACAATGCCAACAGTTCATAGAACATTACAATGACAACAGTTCATAGAACACTACAATGGCAACAGTCCACAGAACACTACAATGCTAACAGTTCATATAACACTACAATGCCAATAGTCCATAGAACACTACAATGCTAACAGTCCATAGAACACTACAATGCTAACAGTCCATAGAACACTATAATGCCAAGTCCATAGAACACTACAATGCTAACAGTCCATAGTACACTACAATGCTAACAGTTCATAGAACACTACAATGCTAACAGTTCATAGAACACTACAATGGCAATTTCTCAACTGCGTGAACATAAATGACACATTTACATGACAACACGTATTTACTCCACAGGGCTGCTGAAGCACAGGAGATTGAGTAACGTTCGGTGTAATGCAACACTCACATCTTGTGAGACTGACAATGTCAAATACCCTGTGACAAGTGCACTAAATGAAAAAGATATCGGACTCAAATGATTTTAGCAATGGTGTTTTACATGCAAGTCTATTAAAAATAGACTTTAAAGCCGTGCATTGAAATTGTATGATATTAACACTTTTAGTAAAAGGATACTGGGAAACAAAATCAAAAACATCAAACATATATATAACATGTGGTTATCTTTTGAAATGAAAAAAATGGAAAAACACATATTTTAACAAATACTTTGCATTACACTATTGACTTTTTTATTTTATCCAATAACGGAATTGTCTAAATATGAATATATGTAATGTGACTAAAAGTATATTTAGACTATATGTTGTAAAACATTAAAAATTGCTATGAATTGTGGGAATTAATATGTCTTATGTAATATAAAAACCAGGGTCCTGGACCCCATTGTTCAGAACAGTTGTAGCTACAATTGATTGCAAGTCAAATTTCAAGGACCTGCTACAAATGTAAATCTTGTTGCACAAACCACTTCGCTATATAATAGTTTTAGCTAACCATATTCTCAAGTATTGTAGTGATAAAAGTGCTTCAGGCAAAGGACTTTCACTTGTAGCGGGACCCTAACATTTGACTTACACTGGTAGCTACAACTGCTCTGAGCAACAAGGCCCTGCTCACAGGACGGACATACAGCTACTAGTCGTAACTTCTGTGTGCTAACATAGAGCTACAATCATTCTGTGGAACAGGGACCAGAACATTTAAATGTTAAACATCATCTGAAATATGACTCTATATCCATGATTTATCCCCCAAATAGCTGACTATGAATCAGATATATGGAGGATACTAAACGAGCTTCCATGTAATGTCACTTTTATGACACTCGTGAATAGGTTTGGTATCTGACTAGCTTTCGCTTATCAGATACCAAAACTATTCATGATTTTCATAAGAATGGTATCGCACGGAAGCAAGTTTAGTATTTTATTTATTACACTACCAACCCTGACATGAAAATAACTTGTTTACAATATGTTTACCATCAGTTTAGACTACATAGGACATGCCCATAAATACTTACAATATTTTGAATACAAATTCTCAACCACTTGTAACTCTTTTCAAGCATATTTACAAATACATATTCCTTTGGATTCAAAAGAAATACGACTTTAAAACAATCAAGGAATATTAGTTACCAGCGCGATTTCTAGGTTGTAACTTGATGACATGCGATTTTGACATCGTGGTATGATTGATGTCATCTGTTAGTTCACATGATTTCACTTGTGACGTTATCTTTTTGTGACCACATAGTCATTCACAAAAGGTAAAAGTGGAACCACCACATTATATATGTAGCTGAAAAGTGATATTACATTAGTTAGATAACTCAAAATAGTTATGACATGGGTGATATCTCACCAGTAGTGTAATAAACAGTTATGACGGGTGATATCTCACCAGTAGTGTAATAAACAGTTATGACATGGGTGATATCTCACCAGTAGTGTAATAAACAGTTATGACATGGGTGATATCTCACCAGTAGTGTAGTAGATACTCTACTTATCTGGGATAATGCTGTGCAAACAACTCTGGATCTCATGTGGTGATGTGTCCAGATGGTTTGAGATCAATTATCTCTGCAAACAACCATTTGGGCAGATAAGTACACAGAAATTGGATCGAGGCATGAGAATAACTTTCATGACCACAGAACTGTTAACTTGGATCCTGGATAGCAAATATCCATGCATTATCATCCCTAGGAACTGTACAGGGAATAATCTTGTATAATTTTTGTTTGGTTGGTTGATTTGGGGTTTAGAGCCATTTTCAAGGTTCTTTCACTTGTAGCATGGCTGGCATGTTTACTATGCAGACGCCCTGCTGGAACTAGGCCAGATTTACACTGGTTGTTTATTACTTTCGTTCACAGTACCAAGCATGAACTCCAGTATTTTCAGCTGCCTATTGCAATTAGGTTGGGAAGGTTCACCACAACGGTCTATCAGTGCAAACATATTTTGACATGTGTCAAGAGCAATGTCCCACAAAGCAACATGACAAAGTTGGCAAAAGATTAACGAGAAGATAATTTCTTTCCTAAAGCAGAATGTACTATACTGAGGGCAAATCAATCATGGAGGATGTTTTTTATTAAAATTATTTCAAGAACTTGGTGTCAAAACCTATGAATGTTTCAAGAGGTGTGCAGTGAAGGCAGTAATTAATTTTTATTAAGCTCGTTAAAAAAGTTAATCTTATTTGAAAAATAACTCGACATAGAATGGGGTAAAAGAAGAACAGTTTCATTGAATAATGTGATTTACAGTGCAATAATAATATGCAGTTGTAAAATATTTAAAGAATTTCCAAATATTACATTTAATACAAATCTAAAATATACACAAAATAATTAATTGGTAAAAATAAGAAATATTTATGTTTGAAATTGAAACCAACAGAAAAAAATGGGTTTATTATTGATAGGAATATGTACGCAAAGATACATTCAGCTTAACACCCCCCTTAGAAAAGAAGTTTTCCACATAAATTTTGAACTACTCCCCAAAAAGATTGCCAGAATAATTTCCAAAATATATCTTTGATAATGGCTTGGCCATTCATTTGAGTGCAGATAGAACAATCTACAGTTAGGAAATCTAGAGTCAGGAAATCTTCAGAGAGGACAACTACAAATATGACAATCTAGAGATGTGGTATGTATGACAAAAGTGACAAAATACAGATATGAACATCTGAAAGACTGACCAAACAACAGATAGGACAACTACAAAAGTGACAAACTACAAACAGGCCAAACTACAGACAGGACATACTACAGAAAGGATAATCTACATACAGGACAAACTACAGACAGGACATACTACACAGGACAAACTACAGACAGGACAAACTACAGAAAGGACAAACTACAAATAGGACACAGATAGGACAAACTACAGACAGGACAAACTACAAATAGGACACAAATAGGACAAACTACAGACAGGACAAACTACAAATAGGACACAAATAGGACAGACAGGACAAACTACAGACAGGACAAACTACAGACAGGACAAACTACAGACATGACAAACTACAGACAGGACAAACTACAATAGGACACAAATAGGACAAACTACAGACAGGACAAACTGCAGACATTAATCAGGACAGTTCCAGCAGCTATTCTCTGCAGAATAACAGTGGCCAAATATAGCCTAAAATGACTAACCCCACGACGCCTGCATGGCGTACTTGCAGGGTAATGAAATAAAGCGGAGATGAACGGACTAAGGTTCAGAGCTTCTAATAGCAGAAATCACCCCAGAGACAACCAACATGGATCACCTTGGGAATTTCAATAGGCAGGAAGTAATTTAGGTCAGAGGCAGCACTGTACACTGCATTGTGAAATGTTTTCACTGTTTTTGGACCTGCAGCCATTCAATTGTGTGAACAAAACAACATGGATGTCAGTTGCTAATTGTTGCCTGCTGGGCAATACGAGACCTACAAGCTAAAGTGATTTCCTGGAAGTAGAGACTGCTTAACCAAGCTAGACCATATTGCAAGGCGTCTCTGGACACTCTCAGTTATATTCATCTCATGGACAGCAAATTGAAAAGTGCCATACATCACCTGTGACACACAGAATGTCCTGAATAACACACATCATTCCTTGTAGTGAGAACAGCTTTGGTTCTATGTTACTAATATGCTTTCCTATGGCTTAGGATATGGTCGCTATGATTTCACAATTGTCATATGGGTCTTCACATATACTTTAGTCATCAAATTGGTATTCTTTACAATAACTTAGTCAGCATGGTTTCACATCTTTCATATGGTGTGTCATATGTTAGTCAATATGGTTTCACTTTAGTTCCATAGGCATGAAGGACACTAGATCTACAAAATATTTCTTCAGCTGGAATAATAATAGCAATAACATTGATTTGTACAGTGCAAATATCAAGTGAAAGACACTACTTAAATATCTGTCTGGATTTGTCACTTGAAAGCACAGCAGAATGTGTTCTCAATAAATTATTAAAATGCATTTTAGATACATCAAAGGAAGTTGTGAATACTGTATTAGAGTATACTACAACAGACAGACACTGAAGGGGATGGAACTACCAGTTGGACTAACTAGTAATGTTGGAAGAATTTATGCAAAAACACTTTTGCATGCCTCACATTCAACTTAATTGCATCCCAGACATGTGGGAATTCCTCATATTAGACAAAATGAAAAAAGCAAAAATGTTAATTCTAGAGTAGTTATAGAATAATGATAGTGACCTTTACAAGCGAGAAGATGACAATATCTGTATATGTTCTTTATACAATTTATATTGCCTCCAATAAAATGATGCAATCACATACATGAAAATCAATTTATCATTTAAAAATTGTACACAAACATTGATTTGTCTCATAAGGATCTCCTGATCATAAGGATGTCCAGATCATAAGGATGTCCAGATCATAAGGAAAGGCAGATCAGGAAGAGGTGTATCAGGAAGTGAATGTTAGTCTTAGTTTAAACATATTTTATTGACCAAAAATGTCATGGGATTAGGTAAAAGCGATACAGCTTACGAGACCAGTTTGCCTGAATGGTTACACATATTTCTCAGAATAAATAAGTGTGTTATACAAAGTTCTGCATTTAGACCTCACACATTGTTTTTGTTAGCCAAAGATTCCGTAACCAGCTCCAGATCCCTCCTGTATGAAATGGAATAACTCTAATGTAGCTGTAATACCAACCTTAGCAATGGCATAGTCTATGGCTTAGGGTGGTGCTTTGTGCAGGGCTTAGGTGGTGCTTTGTGCAGGGCTTAGCAATGGCATAGTCTATGGCTTAGGGTGGTGCTTTGTGCAGGGCTTAGCGATGGCATAGTCTATGGCCTAGGGTGGTGCTTTGTGCATAAGAGCCATTATTTGTTTTATTCTCCAAATCTACACTGGTAAGTTTAGGAGACCAGCACATTGCTTACTTTCCTCATTTGCTGTCGGAGATTGGAGGAGGATATTTACAGTGCAATGAAGAGAGCAATCATAGCTGGTAGTATCCCTGTAGAACACCACTGGCCCTTGGTGCTACTCTTCAACACTCTGTTCGTGAACATCATTGTATTCTAACAAACAGCATAGCTGCCTAGAAACAATGTCTGCATTTACATGTTAAAATATGCCCAAACAATGTTGTTGTTCATTATTAGTATTGAAAAAAATCATATCTGATAGATGTAAATACAATTTTAGGTATTTTTTTACGATATTTTACATTAAAATTTGAATAGATATATGTATAAAAAGCCAATTAATGTTTACCTAATTGGAATCTTTGGTTATTCAACTAGTTAATTTCATTTTCAATCTTCCCATATGTCTGTGAGACGTCATTTTATTTTCTCATCTGTCAGCACATTTCTGAGTCTTCCAGAAATATTTAGAAACTATTAACAGTATCCTTTCACTGATGTATTTCTCTGCTTGTCAGTGATGGTGCCAATATTCAGATTAAATTCAGTTGGAACAGCATGTGAAAGAAGCGCTAGGATGATTATTCTGGTATACTCTAATGAACATTGCGGTTGAGCAACCAAATGTACTTTCAGTAATGAAGGCAGGGTCTGTATTCTGTCATCTTGTCATTGAGAGGCAGTCTTCAGTCTGGGGAGGTAGGAAGCCCACATGAACTTGTATCTAATTGGATGATCTTCACAAGCCCTCTACAAATCTGCGGATGTTGGGTCTTCACTTATGTGTCCACCCAGTGATAGGAAAGTTACAAAGCTTCTTAGGAAATGGAGACACAAAATCTTCATAATGAACTGTAATGCTTGAACTTATCCCATGTCCCTATAATAGTGACTGGGATTTCATAATAACACATATTTACAAACACACAATTTAAATGATTAATTATTAAATATGTATATGCTTTATTGTGAATATACTATGGTAGCTAATCTTGGGATGGTGATTAACATATTCACTATCTTAATCACGACGAGAGCCTGTATATTTTCATGATGAATAGCACCACCTATGTAAGATATTGATCGCTGTAGGTGCCATATCCCAGGGAGAATGCCACTGCGTGCTTAGGACATGGGTTTGGTAATATAATTAATTAGAAGAAATATAGCACAATATTTACATAGATGAAATATCGGCTATATCCCACGAGAGCCATGTGCACATACTGTACTGCTAGCAGCATTCACCTAGCATTCACACCCACACCCATAAAACCCATTCCCTGTATTACCATACAGTCATTAACTGTGCATAAAACACACCACAAATCAACCTCACCCATACAATATAGTGAATTAGGTTGATTTGATTAAGCACTTAAAGCCTTCATTGTCCGTCATATTCATCTTGGCATAGGTTGGTCCAATTTGCCTAAAAGCCTGACGAGACAGATTGTAATCATGGTAGCACGCCATCAACAACAGCGGAACATTACCGTGGTAGAAATCTACATACACACAGATGAAATGCATTAACAAATAGGATTCAGACTCAAATGAACTCGGTAAACAGTAATTATCCATGCAATGATAACATATCGATAAAAGTCTGTCATTCTGGAGTTTTGTAAGTAAATATTGCTGGTATTAAGTCAAATGACTGCAGTATGATGATGAAGCAGGGCATTATGCTGTTCTGGCATGCAGTGAGCTGGAGATAGGTCGCATTCAATATTCATATCTCACACCTCTGGAATTGCAATATAATAAAGCAAATAGATGTGCAGTCATTTTGGCCATGCAGGAGACAGTAAGCACTGGTGGCTGTGGTGCAGTAGTACTTAGTTCAGAAGGGCACTGAGCATCTGTAGACTCTGTAATATATGTAATACTGGTATTATTACAAAATAATGGTAGGCAATTGTGAATTGACCTATGGAAAACTGGTATGAATGGCTGGTTCAAGTTAGAAATTAAGATATTTGTGTGCTGCTTAGAGTCCAATATATATTTGCTACGGAAATCAATTTTTGGTATGATAAAAAAAGGTGTTGAACAATGACAATTGAACATTCCTATAAGTAATGTCTTGAATTAATTCAACACATTTGAAGACATCCATGAAGTTTTATGCCATAAAAAATTATTATGTAAAGTAAAAAGTACATGCTCTATTTTCTTTCTTTTTTTGTCCCCTGATGGAATTCTGGATTGAAGTAATAAGTTGAGTTCTTGTTGAAGCTCTAAGCCAGAATCAATTATAGTTTCAAGTTTTAGCAAAGAAGCACATTTCAAAGAGTTTCCACGCAGATGTACCAGTGTGCAATGAAAAAAAACTGAGTTGACAAAAACCTGTTGCAGTATGGAGAAGAACTATTAAAAGAAAATCATAAAAGTTGTAATTTCATATGGCATTGTGTTAAGAAGAGATTATACACAGGTCAGAAAGTGTAGTGAAAAATAAATCATTAGTGTCCCTCGGTGATTCTATAAGCAGATATACATTTAAAAGATGTAGGTCGCAATGACCTGCCAAGATGTGTTTACCACATAGTGTTTAATAACTTTGTTGGTAAAAATTGGATTATACAAGATGTAATATGTAATATGTATTGGAACTTTTTTATGCTTTAAGGCTAATACATTATACAATATAACCTACCAATCTGTTTATATGATTTAACTTTGTGCATGAGGGTCACTGTCTATTTTAGCAATACATGTATCATATCCTAATGGGTTTATGGCCACAGTAAGGTCAGAGAAATGTCATAAAAAGTAAGTCAGAGAAATGTCATAAAAAGTAAGTCAGAGAAATGTCATAAAAAGTAAGACATTCTACATTGGTCCAGCGTGAAAGAAAATGCTTATTGCTTTCATATTGCTCAATACTTTTGAAAAGATTGAATTTAACTCCAATGACTTCCAACCAAATATTATAGTATTTCATTTTGCTGTTCTTGAGAAAGTATGCTATAAGTGTCTGGTGAACATCATGACTTATTCTACCTTAAAGCAGACATTGTATTTTTACCATTTTGAATTCTTCTACAAGATTAAACATTGTTACTGTGATGATGCACCATGTTCTTCATTGGGAGCAGTGCAAAGAGATTATTTAAATAGCCACACGTTATATATGTATATTCAAGCTGCTTGTCCTATATGCCTTTCTATGCATCCTGTCTGGTGCTTTTACCAGTATGTCTGTCTGATGGCAATGTGTAAGCTTTTTGCTGGTTTCCAATGTCTGTAGTATTGATCTGCACCCTCGTGTATGTTGAATGCCCTAAGCATAGTATTTCCACTAGAAAACAGAATTACTGTAGATGTAAGTCACTGAAATCAACAGATACAAACCATTTACACAACACTATACACTTCATGGCAATGATACAATATACACTTCATGACAATGATACAATATACACTTCATGGCAATGATACAATATACACTTCATGTCAATGATACAATATACACTTCATGACAATAATACAATATACACTTCATGGCAATGATACAATCATATTGGAATTTTTAAATAGTCAAATATGTCCAAACATTCCATTATTCCAATTAATTAGACTATGAACCTTAAAAAATAAAGGGTGAAGTTGGCATTCTCAGAAATATCAATAATGTATTATATATAATCTTTCTTGATTGCTTGCATTAAACCAACATATCGATTTGATGAAATACAAAGACATGGCTTATTCTAAAACTGACATTAACTCGGGCACATGAATATTCAAAACAGCTTCATGCTAATATCAAAACCTTGTATCTTGCTTTGCAACTTGATGAAGTGATAATTGACTGAAATAGCCGTATTCGTCCTTAAGGCATCTGAAGACAACAGTCAGAGCAGTCATTTATTTTGCCCAGCAAGGACTGAAAATGATCAAGGCATTACAGTGTTTCCAAACTTTGAAAAACAATTTATTGGTAATTATCTGTTTAGTAGATCATTTAGTCATATAATGACATACACATGATAGATCTGTGGCATCTGTCTGTAGCCTGGCTAAAACATCAATGTATACAGATAGACACTTCATAATCACCAAGACAAGGATAGAACTGTAGGTACTAAAGATCATCCAAACATCGAGAAATTCACATTACACGACGTTGATGGTATGACAAGCAAATCATTGTACCAACTTAACTCAAATTCCATTACTAATCAGAAGCTTACTTTAAATATTATTTCAGGAATACAGAAGGTATGAATATTACTTTAGAAGAGTACCATCACAAAGGGTCATCAGGAGAGTAAAGTATCATCACATCTTAGACTCCAGATTAAAAAAGTAGCAGACACCCTTCTTTCTTTTCCTGTGTATCTCTTAGAATGGTAGACCAGATCATACATCAACTACTACAATTTTAATCATACATAAAACCATGCAGAGTTTACATTCTCATCATTATTAAATGATCACATTCAAAGATGTCCATGCTGCAAATGATAGATATTAAAACCTCATTTTCCAAGATAAACAGAACTGAAACAAAACAAAATGATTACAAAAATAATTAATAGAATGACTGCAGAAAGTATATTGTGATGGCAACGTGTAGTTGTTTTGCGCAGAAAAGCATTTGCAAGCATCCCTAAACTTGGAAGCGCTCTGCAATGTATCTATTCCAGCAAGGTTAGAATGCAGCAATTTAGGCAGATAATATTGAAAAGCTACTGGAATAGATACTGTTAGTAGGGATAATGGTTAGGTAAAGTACTTGATTTCAACAATGATTCTAACATCTAAAACATGTGTAATATGAATAGAAATGTAAAGACAGTTTCAACAAAACAATGGTGTAAGTAAAACAAACCTGTCAAAACAAAACTGAAATAAAGCTATACATGTATTATTAAATGCAAACTGGACAAAACAATAGATACATGACATAAAATTTACTAAATATATTAGTAAACTTCAGCTTTATTGGAAGTGTTCTAAAAAATTGTCGTTTAGTATTTATACATGTATTATATAACTAAATTTTGATCAATTCTATCATCAGCAGTCAATAGTTCTAGCAATAATCTAAAGGTCGTGATATTTCTGCAGCAACTTAAAAGTGCACCAAAATAGTACATCGATAGTGAATGGAATTGAGGTCAACAAATTTCTTATCTAGAATGAGACAATATTTCATCTTGTTGAAGATATGATCAATGAGAAAGCTTCCTCTTGGGACCAGGGTTCCTGATGGCATGAACTCAATGTGACATTTTTATCAGAGTGAAGAAATTGAATCCTGTAGGATGGCAGGAGTACACAACACCATGCAGCTCAACTGGCAAAAAATGGTGACCAGAAAATAACAGTTACTTCATGGATACAATTGCTAAGGTTTACATTCTTGTGTTGTTGGGGTTTTTTTTGTTTCTTTGTTTTTGTGTAACTTGGTAACTGTGTAACTGGCTATCTTTTTGGTTAATTAATAAATAATAATAAGTAGGAATTATGGAATTTTGTCATATTTATACATATTGTTATTTTATTCATTGTTTGGACATCACTATAATGTTAAACATGTTGTATGTTCCATGTATCATGAAATATGATTAATGAGGATAAAACCTCTGTCTGACTATGTCTGACAAACTATGTCTGACTAACAATGTCCAAACACAAAGTCCTCACTATTGGATAGCATCCAGTGCCACAGTACCAACACTATGCAATCATCAAGCAAGCAATCTAAATGCAGTTACACCGTTGCCATGGCAAGACCATACACAAAATAGACTCACAGATAGGAGAGTTCTACCCACTTAGCTCTGAAAGTACAAGCTATTCTAATTGGATGTCTAAACATTCCCCAGTCTTATAGCAGGTGTTTACAAACTGTCCGGATCACGTCAGTTCATGTACCTGGGTTTAATTATGTAGTGATAATCACAGTCCTCCGACATTCGGAGTCTATCCCACTCTGCAGGCCATCATCTAGATCTGTACATAACCCACATGTCACTGCACAAGCCAATCTCAGGAGATGTAGATAGACAGGAGAGCTTCCGAGTCCTGCTGGAACTGCCCAGTTATGTGAACAGGTTCACTTCACATGAAAACCAGTGAGGTGTTTGTCTACAGCAGGTGTTGCAAGCTGGAGAAAGTTCTCCATTTGCTGGTGCTGACTAACCAATAGGAATGCATGTAGACTTGGGATGGTGCAAACATATTTTAGATTTCTTCCTTTTTCATGTCCAAAGATCAGTTAAATTATCAGGGAAATATTTCCTGAGGTCTAAGTTTTTCCTTAGGTCTAAGTGAGTGAGTTACTGTTTTAAGTCGAAGCGGGAATTTTTCACCGATACGCGATGATTTGAGGTCTAAGAAATATTTCTTTAGGACAGAGTCACAGGTCATATATGGAAGAAGCATAATAGTCAGTCCTAGAAACCAGTAATATCAACCAAATCTCAACCAATCCACTCCAAGAACAGACTGCTACGTAGTATTACATACACCTGGCCTAGAAGCTCTGTATACATCTGTACATACCTGGCAATCCTTACATACACATCATAGAACTACAGTGAATAGTTAACATTGAGACGACACTTCAGCATATCCATTAGAAGGATTCAGAGACTGCACAACATCATTGTTATGGCCCAAGAGACAAGTAGATTAGTTGACATGAAACAGTGTCCACTGGAAGGCATAATTTTCAACATTATTACAGGGATATTTGAAGTACAGGTTAACTATCAATTTATTAATTTTACAGCTACAAATTACCTAAGGAAAACATTGCAGCAACTGCCAATAGCTGATTAAAAAACATTGAGAATCAAAGTAGTGTTATTGGTTTGTGAATGATAAATTGGTCCGAGATTTGGCAATACTGAAAAGGTCAGGTAGGTACCAATACAGTGAGTTCATTATTGCTTTGTGAAGGGCCCCCAGTTTGGCAATCCCTTAGATAACAGTAAGGTGGATGGACTAATCACTGAGATCTATTCAGGTGCAACACAAATTAATGATTAACTGCAGAGTCTCCAAGTCCGTAAGGATTGGTCATAGGCAGCAGTAGATCTATTAATACAGTTCCTAGAACTAAATGACCATGGGATGACACTAAGGCTTTAGCAGATATTTTGATAATTGTTTTAGAATAGAAAATGAGCTAAAACAACTATGTCAAAGTTTATCAAGTAGATGGGTGAGATCCTAACAATGCGAGCGCCGTATTTTCCAACTAGTGAGACAGATCCTAACATTAATTATTAATTAATTATACAAAAACATGAATGTATGTAATAAAATTTCATAATTTGGAAGCTTTGTTTCATGGGTCAAACTTTACTGAAAATGTTGAACTGTTCTATAATAAGACAGCAAGATTCTGCTCATAGACATTGTTACTGCCATGAATGCCCTTGAGTAAAAGACTTGAGACCTAAGTTTACAGATTACCAGACATTATCACACACATTCAATTTCGAGGACTCAATTTCCACCTGTTATTCATAGATAGATAGACATTGCCCAGTGCCAATGGCTGCAAAGAAATTGTAGTGTTAACTGAAACCTTAATTTATTGAATTTCACAAATAGTTTAAGGTAAAAAAACAAATGTTAAGCTTTATTGGACCTCAAGAAGGTCATTTCATAAATCAGCATGAGGCTGCAGGATATTGATCTAGTAAATCCACGTGGTAGAGGACAGTGACTTTATAATACTAGGCACAGTTTTAAGAGTAAATCCTTGGTACACTCCATCAGAAGTGAAGTTCTTCCTGGGTCTAGACATACTTTAGAAGTAATTTACTGGGAAGTACAACATTTCTAACAGCAGCTTGTCAGGAAGTTTGTGGAATAATTCATCCTTCCCAATTTCCAATGCAAACATTTTGTTATTATTGTATTTAGCATTCTGAGATGATTTCTGGGGATTCTTTTCAATAACTTAAAAGTTAAAAAACTTGATGAATATGACTGCTCAAACTAACTGTTATAGATGGACATCCAAATGTGCTTGGACTGCATCCATTTTCCAGGCATAGTTTAAGTTGTAGAATAAATACATCAATAAAGCTGTTATAATGCTGAATCTAGTTCCTCTGAGCAATGTTTTTCATTGGATTACGAGACAGTTATTATACTAGTATAACAAGTACAATTAGCTTTGTATATTCCTAATATTGTGAAATTCCTATCAATGAGACTTTGACATTTATACTCTTATATTCTTGTAATGTTCATCTTTAATCAATTACCCTATTTGATCTGCAATCCGAGTTCAATGTCCTATATCTATTGATAATATGGCTTGTGATAAGGCTGTATTCACATATTTAGAATAGACTACATCTCTGTTGGCGTTAGTTCAAGGTTAATTGACATATTTCAATTATATTGTCACATTGTGCTCTTTATCTACTTCATCACAACTGATAAGCTTTGACCAATGACTAGGTTCAGGACCAAGTGCTGATTGAAAACCATTGGGGCAACCGTAGAACCACAACAACCAGACATATTGCAGTGAGACCTATATACTATACAATAGATCCAGACCAACAACCACAGACCTACCAGTATGTACTATACTAAATTCATACCAACCAATGGATACTTTCTCCATTGTCCAGGAAATAGCTTCCTGTCTGATGTGCTATGTGCTGTTATGTACATTGTACTTCACTTCACTGTACGTCCAACATTGCTCAGTGTTTTCAGAACCCTATGGCCAATACAGAAGATAAATACAGATTACTGACCTCGTTAAAATTAAATACGGTATAAACACTGGAATTATCCATCTCTTTGGGACAGGCAAATCTATCTGAACAATTCCAGCTGAGAAATAGTACATGTTTTTATGGTACATGCACATTTAAGTTTCATATCTGAGGATTTGAGAGCCAACATACTCTCATTATGGACTCCTGGCTATTGATTCAATGTCTTTTATATCATGAAATATAAACACACCATTCCATTTTCTTTAATTAAATTACTCTGAAAAAATATCCAATAACAGATTGATATTGAAATGTTCTAGAGCTGACTGGGAGGATTATTGACAGCAGGCATCGACTATATTATTAACAACAATTGACAAGTGTAATGAGATTGGGTTCCACTACATACAATTTTCTACAAGCTTAACAGCTGAATCATGATTAATTGTCCTTTATTGCTAAAATATAATAATTAAATATTTAGCTACAATCAAGAGAACATTCTCATATGGATAGAAAATTTTCATTTTTCACATTCCAGTTAATGATGTCACAAAATCTAATCACAGTTTAATACTGATGTTTGTCCAGTTTGCAAAATTGTTAGGATGGTGACTAATCATACTTGTTAGTTTTATATTATATAAAAGCTATGGATCAACAATAATAATTTGACATAATAATATACCTACCAACAACATATTGTTAGATAGACAAGGAATATTAGAATCAATTTCTATTGTGAAACCTGGAGACTACTGAAGAATAGCAACACTGCAATAAATAGTGTTAAATATTGTTAGTAAACAAAATGAACAAGGTTAAAATGGCAACATATGTTTAGTAAAGGGTTAGGTTATGTGGAAAACTTGTGTAAATACATACCACATTTGCCATAATATTTGACCCGAATATTTGTCATGGAACTGCAAGCCTCTTTCTTCAATTCACATATATTTTTGTAGTTTACGCCGTTATTGCCACAGACCGGAGTACTCCCAATGTTATCACCGTACGAGTCACATCGTGTTTGACACGTGCAGCGATAAGAAGACCCGTCCAGGGAGGGAACACACCGGGCACCAAAGTTGCAAGGCTGGTCTTGACATGGGTCCCTTTTGCCTAGAGGAAATTTATAACATGCAGTCACATTGTTTGTGAATAAAGATAATAATATCACAACCTGAATGGAAAAATGCCACAACATGTTGGTCGATAAATGACCATGCAGCATCAAATCCAATTTCGAAAAGTATTTCCAAATTTGAAAAGTCCCAGGTGAAGAATCTATTGTCCAGTTCTCAATCAGACCTGATTTCTGGAAAAAATATGCTTTCCTTGATTTGCGAGTGAGAGGATGGATTGACTCAGGTTCTGCACCAACAGTAGAAGCACTTGTGTGAGGTGGAACTTGAACTGTTCCTGTAGGCATACTGGCAAGTAGTGTGTCACTGAGGCCTTAGAGTAGGTGTGCCTGGTCAATGCACACAGCTAATGCATAAATAGAAAACTCAAGTGTTTGGACACATGTGAACACGTAAAATCGAATCACGGTAGCACGACATCAAGTCATGCACGTAACTGTAGGTAACGGCATCCCTGTTACAAATCAATATCGTGATCACACCGGTTCCTCCAGTCGCCCCAGCCCTTCGCACGCAGACGACATTGTCACGATCGCGGATTTAGTTTCAGCCCGGAATGCTGGGATATAATCAGCACCCGTTGTGGTGGTTGTGCCCGAGTTGTTGACAGAGTCAGGTCTGTTAATGCCACGTAATTCCGGCACCAATTGCAGAACTCTGTGTCCACCATCTACCAGTCCATGCTTTAAAGAACAAGACCTGTAGCATTGACCGTGTACATTCACCACACCGCGCTTCAAATGACTCCAGGCTTTGCCTGCTATGTCAGTGCAGCTACATTACAATAAAATCCAATAATGACAAATGTTTCTTGCCTCATCTTTTCAAACATAGTGTTCATTGCTACTATTGCAAATGGAATCATGCCGTTGTTTGATGACTTAACATCGTCTCGGACAAATTTGCTCGTTAGCTATCCATCCCTGGCATACCAGCAGCAAATTATTCTGAAATATTTATGAATCATTCACAGGGGAATCTTCTCAATCTACTCCATACTGAGCCTGGGCAAATGCAGGCTGGCTTCCCTGACTACAAAAGCTGCATCTATTGATAAAGTCTACCATGTTGTTCTTTGGAAAACATTCAATTCTCGCCTTCCGTTCTGACTTTACTACCTCTATTTGTAGAAACCTACTGCCTATTTCACATAACTTAACATTAGCCATAGTTTATCTTCACTAGAACCCAAGAAGCTGGATAAATGTTTTATTCATTTACTGCAGTGCATTCTATTTGCATACATACTTAGAAACATTGTCCTTGATAACAGCCAAACATACATAAACAAAGGGTTATGTCTTTGGTTAATTCTGCACATAAGCTGATGAACCACTATAAAAACTATAAATACAAGTATATTGTAAAGTTTAGATGTCAAGTAAACATGTTAATTGACATTCTACTAATTAGGTATTCTGTATTAAGATATACAGTTGAAAATAGTACATCTATGTTGTGGACAGATTATTATCCTCAAAATGCTGCAATTTTAAAGTAATTTTGAAAGGGAATCTTGTAAAATAGGAATTGAATAATCATAAATACTGTATGCATCATGCTCATCTACAGTATTCTGTACATATAATATTATGTACTACCAAAGTCTATCTACAGTATTCTGTGCATATAATATTATGTACTACCAAAGTCTATCTACAGTATTCTGTGCATATAAAATATTATGTACTACCAAAGTCTATCTACAGTATTCTGTACATATAATATTATGTACTACCAAAGTCTATCTACAGTATTCTGTACATATAATATCATGTACTACCAAAGTCTATGGGCAGGGGGAAATAGATGTTTTCACTATATCTCTCTCTCGCAATCGCAGCAAAGTTTGCCGCAAGCGCATGCAATGAATGCATGCTGGGTAAAGCATGTGAAACCATGCGTCGACAGTGGAGTTCAGGCCATTGAGGTGATAACATTGTTTCATATATGGCTCCAATAATAAGCAGGAGCCATGCTCGGCTAGTTGCAACAGTGTGTAACTATTAAACTGGTTGTGTATTTTGAATTCACTTTATCGGTGAATTGTTAAAACCGCTATTTAGTTCACAACATTGGTGAACCCCTATTTGTTATTTAGTTCACACTATCAGTTAGCCCCTATTTGTTATTTAGTTCACACTATCAGTTAACCCCTATTTGTTATTTAGTTCACACTATCAGTTAACCCCTATTTGTTATTTAGTTCACATTATCAGTTAACCCCTGGTCAATTTTGTTCACACTATCGGTGAGCCCCACGCTATCAGTGAGCTGTAAAACACATTAGTTCACATTATCAGTGAACCAACATATTTCATATTCGGAAATATATTGTCATGTAATAGTGTGCAGGTTTGTACCATGTAAATATTTTGTACATATGGGTTGTTATCAACATTAAAAGTTCAACATTGTAGCTTCAACTTCTCTGTTATTATTTGGGATTCCTTCACCCCAGTCTATATAGCCAGTCTCTTCTCTCCATATTAACAAAACCTACAAAGTTATTTTGAATATATTTTTACAAAAAATAAAAATAAATGGACAATTAGATGAATAACAAATAGTCTGTCATTGTCTTTTAAAAACGTTCTGATCACAATTTGGACTAGTTAAAAATGACACAGTTACTTAGATGATCAAGCCATAAAAATATTTTCATAGTTGCTCAAACAAGTATGTAAGACGTTGAGTTTGCCATTTTGTGATTAGTGATTGGTCAATATCAGCCAATCAATAGTCCTGTAGCACAAGTCCTTGGCATTACTCATCTGCTCTATTCCGTGGGGGACCAGTCTATCTATCTCTAATCATACACGTTCACTGTAGTTGAGCTCTGAGCTTCAAGGTAGTGGGTAGCTAATGAACAACAATTGTAGGTGCTACATTGCCGTGACAACTTAATTACGAGTCTTGATCAAATCTGGCACAGAGGATCATCAATTGTAATGAGGATACAATCACATTCCTCTGGGAAAGCGATAAGGAGAAGCCAATTGCAATGAGCAGGAGCAAAGATATATTCTATAAATGGGTCTGCATTACGTCTTAATTCATATATATTGAGGTTTATCATATGTGATGGATCTATACCCAATGGTGGTATACATAAACCTATATCACATAAAAATAGTCCCACAACAATGGTGGTATACATAAATCCATATCAAATAAAAATAGTCCCACAACAATTTTAATATCATAACTTTGTTATGTTGGTATTTGCCAAAAGTTTGCAAATTAGTTATTTTTCTCAGTAAAATTGTGCTGTACTATTTATAAGAGGATGACAACCCCAAACAACTGTATGTTTTTGTAATACCATGAGCCTTGGCTGGTGCTGACAAACTAAGGGAGATAACTGCACACAATGTCGCAGACATTTTACCACAATCTAGTCAGGATTGGAATTAGGGACTTGTTGTTTTGTATCCTTAGCCTTAGAATTTGATTGAACACATAAACAGAAATTAATATCTCACAAGGTCTGTACAACATTCATAGGAACAATGATTATGTAAATTTAAAATATCAGTTATTCCCACGTTATATGTCATTAATAGAATAGAATATCTCACAAGAGCTGTAGAACATTCATATGAACATTGACTAAGTAAATGAAAAATATCAGTTACTATTTTTTAAAGTATTTTTTACTAATTTTTACATTTCCAATTATTTTTATTTCATCATGAATTTAACAAACACAGAAAGATTCCTAGTTTACCTCATTATAAAATGAGAACCTGAGACTGTCTGTCCAGCCTGATTGAGAAGTTTTGATTCTGTTTATACAGCAATGTGTACTAGCCACCAGATCCCCAGAACCCCAAGACGACCAGTAGCTGAAGCTGAGGCTTCCGATCCCAGTCAAGTGTGATTGCACACGTAAGTCGTATTCCTCCCTAGATTAATACCAGACATGTCTCAATGATTAACTAACGCTGACACCGCTGGCTGTTTATAGATATCAAGAGAACTGAAATGGCCATCAGGAACCATCACGGATCTCTTCCTGCTTAGCAGTGCAATATGTCTAGTCACACAATGCCAAATTCATAGGCACTGTGGGCGAAAATATTGAATAAGCCTTAAATTGGAATAATGTCTAGTGATTCTGTGAGCTTATCCATGATTACACACAAACTGTGTATACTTTTGTTTACTATTGATAATAAACCAGCATAGCCATGTGACAATAATCAATAATTCAAAAGCTTTAACAGATAACCTTATCATGGGTATTACTGTTCTGTTCCCTCCAGTAACAGATAACCTTATCATGAGTATTACTGTTCTGTTCTTTCCAGTAACAGATAAACTTATCATGGGTATTACTGTTCTGTTCCCTCCAGTAACAGATAACCTTATCATGAGTATTACTGTTCTGTTCCCTCCAGTAACAGATAACCTTATCATGGGTATTACTGT
>JAUTBT010003795.1:0-27511 GCA_032361225.1 Lepetodrilus schrolli | reverse complement strand
TGCGTCCCAAGGAGGGACCAGTCTGCCGAAATCAGCTAAGCTGGAAGGCGACTGTCAAAGCAGTAAACCCCACCGCCGCCACCTACACAGGCGCACTCATGCATTGCCTAGCATTTGGGCATGAGTATCTTTGAACGTAAATACATGTATCCCTGTTTAATTGACCATTTTGAAAATCATTAATTTTGGTACATTAACCCTCATCAGTACAGTTGTCAAAACTTATAATCCGTACAACAAGGGTCCGTTTGGTTCCCACAACTAGTTCAGGCCTTTCTGATTTATATTCATGATATTTTGTCTCTGAATGCATTCATATAATTACTACGACTCTCATATGATACTAAAAAAAAAGAAGAAACAACGATATTCTGCCTTAGAAATATGTTTATTTAATTAAATTGTATAAAGAATAATACGGTTTCCCGTAATTTTCACATTTTCCTGGATTTAGGCTACCATCTTGATGAAAATAAGGTATGAATAGTTCCTTTTACATATATAATAATAATAATAATTTAAGAAAAATATGTTGAAGTAGAAGGTCGTCCGCAAGTGCTTTACCCAATTCCTGCAGAAAGAGGCGGCGGCGACTGAAGCGTTTATGGACTATCCAGTTTGGGAAGTCGCAGAGCCACACCACGTTCCGGATTGTACCATTGGATTTCACCCATACGCGACAAGTCTACCCAAATAAAGTTGATCAAAGTTCAATCTCACGTGTTACCAACAACTATCGATACAGACCTATACTACTTTACAGAAATATGTCCATCAATTACGTCATTGATGAGCTATATGGCATTTTGCGAATTGTATATATGTTGATGTGTAAAATGTTTGTTTGTCAACTATAGTCGCATTTGCAGTCTAAATGTTCGACTTTGGTCGCTCTTGGAAGTCAAATTGTGGAAACGACACCGATAATCTCTCGTTATGTTATTCCATTGCATTAGTGTCCATTTCGACTCCACTTGAAAATTGAATATATATATTTTTTTATATCTGTATCAAATCGAATTATAATTGGCCATTATGTTGGCATATGTGTAGGTGACAAATTCCTAAAAAAGACTAGAAATAACTAGCCGATTAAAAGTTATTACAAAAGATATACCTCTGGGGTACGTTTGGACCCCTGTTGTACTGTTAAGTTATGCGAAAATAATATGATGTCGTATTTTATGTTAGCTTCACACACAAAGTTCCCACTCTATCACTGATATGTTTGGCCCATGCTATCGACATTCACACGTGCATGGTAGAAATACAAGTTATGATACCTGCACCTCATACTTCATTCGGAAACCATACCACATACTGTACGGTAGTGTGAACTGAAACTCTAGATAGCATTGCTTTGTGTTACTGTACATTTAAAGGTGCCATACTCATAGCATCGACTTCAATAATAAAAAATACAATACAGTTTTCAGGGGCGTAGCTTCCTATAGGCCGTGTAGGCCGCGGCCTACACTTTTCCCAAAGGTTTAAACATAGTGACACATCCGACAACCCCCAGACCCCCCTAGCATTGATGATTCGGCCTACACATTAATTTAAACCAAGCTACGCCCCTGGTTTTATTACACAAGTGTGTTGTTCCCCGGCATGCTAATGGTTATACACTCTTCACGGTCTATCAGTGTGTTGAATTACAATTCAACTGCGTGCTATCCTAAATAACATGTTAATTCATTTATTACAATTTCCTTTTGACATAAGTAATAAATTAGCATGCGTATGCCTTGAAAAATAATTCTTCGCATTATACTAGTGTCATATGCCCAACATGTTTGTTACTGACAGTTCTGCCATATATCTACGTTTCTGATATTATTATAATATAAGGACGCAGATTAAATGAAGAAGGTAATCATGCGAATTCCCATTATTATTGAACTACAATTGTCACTTTTAGTTTGCTGCTTCACTTTTTTGTGCAGGCATATGCAAAATTCGACTTGCTAAATGACACTATATTGTTTTTAAAATATATTACCTTAACAAATAAAACACTTTTATTATTATGTTAGTATTTTAAATCAGAACATCAATGACTCCGCAACAATATATTTCGCTATGTTCCAACTTCCACTAAAATATGTACTCCAATATAGACATGTGCTTTACTTGTACTTCAATACAACCATCAACTAGTTTTGTTGCATTTAATTAAATGCACTAGTAAATTATTCCATGTTGATATAATACTTAAGTCGCAATTTAGCGTACTTGAGAAGTACTACATTATACTTAAATTGATAATTACTTTCAGGCTTTGCCGAACATAATATCATGTTTGTCAATGGGCTTAATACATTCACTAATATATGAACGCGAATGTGAAATTCACATAACTGTATAAACTATATCCTACTATCGATTTTCAGTCACAAACACTATCTTTAGCCAAATGGTTTGGGAAGCTCACAGGCAAAATATAATTCCAAGTAAATGTTGTATATAAATATAGGCACAATTTAATGTGTTTGCATATTTAATTGAAGATTTAGAAAAGAGGTCTCAAATGTTTTTACTTATATTTACAGCATGGGTTTAAAGGAGTCAATTTGCCGACTCAATTACGGTTTCATTCATTTGGCAATCAATTCATTATCTATTTTCTAGCAATCGTTCCAGTACTGTATGTAATACTATTAAAAAAAACCACACGTCATTTGCAAACAGCTGTAGCAATAATTGTATAATCCTGGGTCTAGTTGCACGACGCTCTTGTAGGCTACAATAGACTTACAATAGGTTCGTGCAACCAAATTCCAATTGTAGAAAACTCTACAATTGGACTTACAACTATTGTAGCGCTACACGAGCGTCGTGCAACTGGACCCTGGCCCATAATGATTTCTCTGTAATTCTATATATTATTAAGTTGATAAGTAAGGAAAACAGGAAAGGACTAAGTACACATCCTTGTCTAACGCAAATACTACAGTGAAAACAAATCAGACATATAATTAAAAAATAAAATAAAATACATGATTTACTACCATTATAGCTGGATTGTTGGCCTGTGTCCTCATTTATTTTTTACAGGTATATCACTGAGGGTTAGGACGGATTATAGTTCATATTGTTCAACAGTATTTAGACTTTTGAAACCATAATAAGTTTTAATTTACTTGGTCCAATGGATACAATACACTATCAATGAGTTAGTACACTTATGGATATGAAATCTTATTGAAATAAGCAATTCCAGAAAGTAGTAAATTAAATAGTTTCTAATCATGCTATTTCCTATAGATTTGTGATATATTAATATTGCAAGTTGATAATTTTGTAAAAACAGCGAACAATATGCTACCCATTCATGTCTTTCCACAGATACTATGTCAGCGTGAGTGAATTATTGTTTTACGTCACAGCGGGAATATTTAACCAATACGTGATATGTGTCAGCGTGTATCCTCGTCAAAAGACTACTCTGGAGTCGTATAGATGTATTTATAGAACCTACCTCCGACTTGTGAAATGCTCATAGGTCGTGTATTCAATATCAATGCATGCGTGTACTCTTACTTGGGTCAAATACAGCATTTATGTTACGCGATATAAAAGGGGAATAACCTAATTCCATGTAGGTCAAATACAACCAATCAAATTTAAAATGAATTGTGTGCAATAGTGAAGTGTTGTGGGAAACAGTTGGTCGACACATTAAGAGTCGACGTATGTATGTATGTATATATATGTATGTATGTATGTATATATATATACCATATTTGCGTGTAGCGAGTGTATGCACATACACGTATGATATCAGAATCTGGCCAACCATAGGCCCTCTGCAGTCCATTGCCACAGTCCACACTTCCCTTATACGGTTACGGGTGGTTTCGCACCAAACCCGTTCGTCCGTATCGTATTCATTACTATTTACCGTTTTTAAAGTAAACAATTTGGAGTATGATAGGCTACTTCCGACTCGCAATTCACCTATACAGTCGGACATAAATTGTTATTCATTACTATTTACCGTTTTCAAAGTAAGCCAATTTGAGTATGATACTTCCGACTCACAATTCGACTATAAAGTCGAACAGAAAATTATCTACACTGTGTTACTCAAAACATGTGAATGTAACAAACATAACCCTATTATTGAGACATTTTATAATTTTAACTGATTAACTTCTATCTTTAGTGACAATTAGGGAACACAGACACACGTACACATATACACACATACACACACACACACACACACGCACGCATACAGAGAGAGAGAGAGAGAGAGAGAGAGAGAGAGAGACACACACACACACATACACAGACACACAGGCACACGCACACACACACACACACACATTATTTGAGTTTTGTAGACACACTATTATATCAGCGATATACCTATTTCCTTCTTCTATACATTCATCTAGAAAAGGTTTCAGCCATTTAAAAAAAAATATTTACTAATTCTTTTTTATTTGGGGTTTAGAGCCACTTTCAGGATTCTTTCAGTTATATCACGTCCTGTCAGTTTAGATCTGGAGGAAAGCTGCAACACCGTAGCGCTGAATGTTGCAGTAAACCTGCGAGCACAGGATCATGAGGATGGTACTGACAGACCAAGGTTGCTATCTGCATTGCCACTCTACAGACAGCGCATCATATCAATATCGCGTCAGAAAGGAATAACTTTCGTGAACATTGATGCCGGGCTCCTGGTAGGGGGTTTAAACTCGGGCCCTTTGGCTCCGAAGTCCAAACGTTCTACCATTGTGCTACCACCAACCCCTATCTATGTAGGGTAACTGAATGTATTTGAAATACATAGCTCAAAATTTAATTAAAAACAATCATCAATAGAGATCTTTAGTTTTGCCAAAATGTATAAATATGAAAGTCATGTTATGGAAAGTCGTGTTATGTTCTTTGTCAATCATAACAATTGGACTATATAATCCAAACAATGGTACGAAATGGTACACAAACAACACACACACACACACACACACACACACACACACACACACACACACACACACACACACACACACACATACACTGAACTATTAAAATATCACCGTTTAATTGATTTTTGCAATTTGCTGTTCTGATGTAATCCACATGCACACTTTGCAAACAATATTACTATTTATTCTGAATAAAATATATGAAATATATTAGACTATCCATAGTCTCAGAGAGTTGAAGTAAATCAATAATATATAACTTATATTGATTGGTATTATATTTATATGAAAGGAGCCTCTGAAATTCTTTACCCTCTGACCAGGAATCTAGACTTATTTAACTGCTCTATGGGGATACTTTGAATAGGAGGATTTTGGTGAGAACAGGGTGTGACACAGACTATGGCTTATGTGTCAGTAAAGAAATACACATTTGCTTCAGGTTCCCATCCCATTGTAAACAATGTGTTTTGAAATTACTGAAAAATACTGTGGAATACATATTTCCATTGTGGTCAAATCAAGATTTCAATGTGTATGTTTTGAACTTGCGTTAGTATTGATGATCATTTGGGTATTTCAAACATTATTACCATACATCAAATGTAAAGTCAACACAGCATTTCATCTGACCTGTATTCACCCCCCCCCCCCCCACCCCCACCCCAGTAGTATAATAAATGATCATGATTGCTCAATTCATGAAGATGAAAATATATCCTGGGGCTGGACATACCACCAATCCAAAGTCATAGATAACACTTTGCTGTCCCGCAGGATGAAATAATACATACATGCCTTTCTTGTCCTACGGTGTCATATCCTGGACAGATTTGTGACAGGTATTTGTTTGATTTCTGAAATGTACATGTAACACGTATGCATGGCTGCATGTCAGTTTCCTAGGATGGTACAGTGAACCCCGGACATAACGCCCTTCATTACATCGAGCAGTATACCGAGGGTTGACTGTACCTGCAAAGTTGGCATTTCCACCCTATGAAATATCTAATAATTGCTGAAATCAAATGCGCTGACTTTGCTTGTTTTTATACATTCGATGTCTGCTTGAAAAGGTCTGGATAAAGAGTGACCAAGGAATTGGACATTTGAGTCAGGTTAGGTAAATAGAATTTATCACCTGTCTATACTATTCAATGTAAAAGAAAAAAAACCTTCTGACTTGCAATGCGGCAGCAAGTGAAACTGGCACAACCCTGCAGTCTGAGCCAAATAGCACAACCCTGAAGGCATATTGACGACTAAGGTAACATTAGATTAACTGAAGTTTTATTTGTGTTATTTTCGTTTATGCATCAAAAGACGAAGTAATCCAAATCAGGGCTCAATTTAGCGACTAATTTGGGAGCCATGACGACCTAAGTTTGCATTTGGCAACCAGTATTTTACTTATTTTAAGTGTTTCTGGATCTGCAGGAGCCAAATGGCTCCTTGTAAAATCTTGTAACTTTGAGGCCTGCAAATATGAACTTTTCTTATCTTTTACTATAATTTACCACAATTCTCAAATATCTTGGCTTGTATTCATGGATATTCCCCTCCAATTACATTGACTTGTGGCCTAGTCTGTCAGATGTTAGAGACATTTCTCTTGTTTTGTTTTTTCTAACATCTCCATGCATATGTTAGACAAATGGATTGTACAGGTATTCTGTGAATAGATCATGTCCACCCACCCCACCCCTCCTACCCACCCCTCCTACCAAGTACAACCCTATCATGAGACACAGGCCTTTATGTTCCTATTACTGCGAACATGACAGACTCGTATCCTTCCTTGCACAACAAAATCATCTGTTGCACAACAAAGGTGTTGAGCTTGTCACTCCTGTTCCATGGTGTTGACAACATCATGATCTGGCTATCATTGGACATGTTGATATCCAGGTAATGCTAATGGACACAGGATTGATGATTGATGGTCAAATCTGCCCTCAGGGTGTAATTACAGACAGGGAGTGCTGTCCATTGCTGTATTGGACATCGTCATCCTGCAGCTTGACCAGATAACCTGTACATAGGTGTGATGACTGATGGTTCATGTAACAGCACCCATGTGGGCAGTTAGACAGTACTGGTGCAACATGCTATATGCTTGGCAGGTCAGGACTCTCATATCAGAGCTTGTATTAACTCTCTTCATGCTAGAGGCTCCAGAGGTGCCCTAAAGATTAGGAACTTAATGCAAAAGGGAGTGTAAAAAAAAGAAAATAGATAAAATATTTAATATCTTTTATACTTGATACCAGATAACAAGGAGTATCATAGAGTGGAATATCTTGAGCATAGTAACAAAAACATTTTTAAACATCGTGGGGAAATATACTGACAACTTATTAATGTAGTAATGAAGAAACTTTGAAAATTGAATTCAAAATGGTGTCATTTTTGGAGATAAGAAAGAAGCTGGAATCCATTTTAATATGGGGAGAAATAAACCATATATGTTACCAAGATGTGTGGATTGAGCCCAAAAAAAGCACAACTATTTAGTTCAAATAGTAATAAGCAATAGAAGGTGTACAGACCATAAATCATTCACTCATGCTTTCTTAATCCAGAAGCCAACAACTCTCCTGTTCAAACCAAGCTCATTGAAATCTAAATTCCCACACAAAGTTAAGACTAAAGATAATGGGACAAACAAACATGATTATCAGGGAATTGCCTTCTAGTGGCCAACAGATATGCAAACATTGGCAGGTCCTCTAGACTTCATCCTGGATGTGTATGAATCACTTCAGATGTCCAGATAGGTCTTGACACAATCCTCCTCTAGGACCTGTCACAGGGCCATGTCCAAGTGTGTAGTCCAGGCATAACAGCACCCTCCTTTCAAGCACAGAGTGTTGTCACAAACACTATCACCCCAAACCTTTCTGTCCTTCCTTTAATGTAGTATTTACATAACACTTATCAAGTTACGATGCAGGCCGAGATTTGGTTTACTTGTATTTTCTCGTGTTTTTTTTGTCAAGAAAATAGAATGTAATGTTGAAAATCTCATTGTTGTAAATTCCAAATTTTGAATAAGTCATTATGAAATAATGTTAAAGAAATCATATTTGTTCATTTGTATTGTATCTGTATCACATTGTCAGTGTCTCTACAACTCTCACTGCAGAAAAGTCACTAAAATGCCTGACCAGAGGTCTATATAATAGCAGTGATGAAGAGACAACTGACAGTTTCTTCATTATATGGATACATTATCATCAACAGTCTCAAAACACAATTATGAAACAAAAAATGTTCTAAGCAGCTGAATTATTCTATAAAGTAATAATGCATAAAGTTATATTTTGAAAAAGAAATATCGAACTATATTTATTCTGAATAATATACACATGTCAGAATAATTACTGATTATTACCAAGTATTCTTCCTCACCCTGTTCAAATTTGAATATTTTTCACGCATTTGAAACAGATGTGCTTGTTGCTAGGAGTTAGCAAATGCTACTGATATATAATCATTTTTTAATTGATTAAAAAAAAAATAATCATATTTAGCTTTTACACAAACTGACAACCTCTCACTTTGGGTTAAGCTTCAATGAAATAAAAAAAAATTAAAAAAATTAATATGACTATAATAGGCAATCAATAAAATTAACTAAACTCCACCCCCTTCCCTGTCATCCCATCCCAATCCAGAATGTTCTAAACAGCAAAGGACACATAAGACTTGGGAAAGAAACCAGTAGCAGACAGCCTATCTGTAGTGTTGACAGTGAACTGCTTCCTGTGACCTGACCTCAAGCACACACATGCTCACTGTACACACAAGGCAGTCACATGACCACACACTTCGATCAATACAGAACACAGTAGGGAGAGAGACTGGGAGAGAGGCAGCCAAGCTCTCAGTCTATACACAGTGCTGTCTGGAAGTAGGCTGCAGTAGAGCAATCCTTCCACACAGTCATAACCAGGATACTGAACAAGCTATACATTGGACCCAAATACAGTGTTTTCTGGAATACGCAGGTGTACAGCAAGGATATACTTTATGACCCAGGTAATTAGCACATGATGTGGATTTTTATTTTTTGTTGCTGCAACAACAGTTGTCAAAACGTGTCGGCACGCTGTTGTATCTGACGTGTTATGAATAATTTTTTTTATCAGCGTTATCATGGATGAGCTTGTTCAAATGGGAATGCAAGGTTACAGTGAATTTAGGTGTCACTCGGGCTCATGTCTGTCGGCTTGTTTCAGGAACTATCTGATAGTACGGCATGTTTATTGATTTAGTCTTCCATTAGGTAGAGTGCGAGTCTATCCATTAGGAGATAAGATAGTGTAGGAGTTTATAAATTGGTGTTGACAATCTAATGATGCAAGAACATGTCAATACACAGACTTCAACACACAAACGATGTTGAATACACTTTTCAATGTGATAACATTTGGTGTCAATGTCAGCATAAAAGAAAAGGGCTGTAATGTTCATACAGCTCTCCCTCAACTAGCGACATTTCCTAACAATTGCATGTAACTTCAACACTTCATATCTGAGGTACTCTCGCTCATGCGACACTTCATGTCAATCACAACATTCCAACACAGTAACTTTTTGAAAGTATTGAATACACTATAATCCTCACATTGATTGTGCCTGAAAATAAACTAGTGTGCCCAACATTGGTCTGACCTAGTACCTGACATTCAAATTCAGGAAGAGAAATATTAATATTCTGTAAGCAAACCTTCCCGATAAAGATCTGCCTAGGTATACTGTATATGCTGGAGAACCTCTGCATGGGGGCTTCCGTGCTTGTGCACAAAGACAGTTGAACACATGGGGCTCCGACTACCCACAACAAGCACTCGGAATGCTCTCCGAGTATCAATGGGTGTCCCTTTAAATTCTGTGACCTGTGACATGGAACACCGGCTAACAAATCTGTGTGTCAGGATCTGATCAGTGACCATGTGAGTGATCAATAGAGGTGGCAGCATGGAATGTGAACCTGATAACTGATGAATAAATCATGACTTGTTGTTTGACACTAATGCAGCAGCAGAGGAACAGGCATCAGTCAAATATGTATCCCTTGTAGCAATGTCCAGCAATACACATAATTAATACACGACACTTGTTTTCATGCCTGAGCATGAAGTACACGGGGTGCGGGCCATGACATTGTATCTCATAATTAGAAAATAGTGAAATAGAATTTATTCACTCAAGAAATTGCATAAATACAAATGGATAGACTATATTAAGATCATATGATACATGTAAAGTTTGAAACCTTTCTTACTCAAAAAGGCATAATGTTGAATGGTGGACCAGGGTCATATTTCAACATGATAAAATGTGAATAAATATATAATCTATATTTAAGAATAAGTATTTTTAGACCTAGACATCACTTACTATACAATCAGACCTATCATAGATCTTATCCATGACCCAAGAGAACTCAAAAGAGACTTCAAAGATTAGCATCAGTTACAGCAAGTTTCCATCAATATCTTAATCAGCATGATCAACTTTGTTTTGTGCACCCAATCTCTTTCTCCCACCGCTAAAAGATTCCTTAATTTAGCTTGCTCAATAGGGATACTTTCATCTGAAATCTAAACCAATCCTACTTCTGATTGTAAATTGTAGAGACAATCCACTGAAGGCCTTTATAGAGAGTTTCAGAGACTAGACCAAAGCTCTTAATTATAGTCTAGTTGCATTCAAAGCTCAGTTCCCTTGGGTCTCAGATGAGGGGTGGTCAGCAGTGGTTATATGAACAGATGTTAATATAGGCCAAGGATTAACATTCCTATCCAGGTGAAACATAAAATGTGTCTGATAGTACAAATATAAAACAAAAAAAGCTGGTGGTATGGTATGAAACTGTCTGCCTATGAAGTTCAGAACCATAGATTATATATTTTATTCATTATCAATACCTTTTTTTCATAAACAAAGCCATGGTTCTTAATTAGGAAGACATTATTATTTAAGCAGTTATTGCCAGCATTTTCTCAGATGTTCGTTTGTTTCCCTGCTATTAATTCAATTGAAAATTTTAGCTTCCAGCAGATTCAGGGCAGGTTCATTTTCTAGTGAATTTATCAACTGACATAAAATATTAAAATTCCTAAGGGGCATATAATGATGAAAAGAAGAGTCTGGGAGAGTGATCATATAATTTATGGATTATCCAGTAACCATCTTGTACAATCCTGGGCCCTCCTGTACAAAACGACATAACTCTTAGGTAACTGTCCAACTCCAACCTTAGCAGTGGTGTAGTCTAGGGCCACGGTTGAAGTTGAGGTTCCATTGGAGTTATACCCTATCGTAAAGGACAGCCATGTATTGTTAAAGGGGCAATACCAACACTGAGCTTATGATTGACCAAGAAGCAAGTCTTCTGAGGTGATATAATCAAACTAGGTCTACTGATCATGCCATGAATGATACAGAAGCCAGACTCCTCGGAGATCAGGGTCCAAATATAGGCTGTATTTAGTAAGGTCCCCCAAACAGGGATGGCCTGATGCCCATGACTGAAGTCATACTCCATAGAGATCAGGGTCCATTTAGTAAGCCCCCCCCCCCCCCCCAACCCCACACACACACACACCAACAGTGATGACTTCATGCCCATGTATGGTGTGCAGCACATCAAAGGACTGAACCAGCAACAATATAATCTAATCACAATAATGTTAGGCAACAGGACTCAAAATTTATCTGCCCTTGATGAATGATTGATAGGCAGCCCAGGTAAAGTAGTAATTGCTCGAGGCCAAACAGGTAAATCCCATGAATCCTTAATTCTAAGAAAATGAAACAGCATGATAAGAATTTCTATTAAATGGATTCCCAAACATGGATTTACGTTAAGTCTGCTAATTACAGAAATATCTCCAGGACCATAACAGTGGGACCGAAACCTATTGATCCTAAAGCTTGTTAATTCAATATTCATTACCTTTTAAAAAAAAAATCGACCCCTATTAAAATGCAGCCACAAGCATGGTTTGCTCAGGGCCTTTATTAGTACAACAATAAGGGTTGCACGGAATTGTGTGTACATTACGTAATCGACTTTTGATAGAAAATTTCTACAGCTTATAGAATATATGATTAGTTAACAATCCAGCTTGATCATGTTGATGCACACCCGCTCTCCTGTTAGATCAACAGTATAGCATTGATTAATGTGATAAAGATAATAATCTCATACGTGTAAAGTCAACATCTGATGACTGGTTGTTGGCCAGGATAGTAATGGGACCTTTCTCCGAGGTCTAGCTCAGAAGTACAAAGTCAACCCTACTTAGTGGCTGGCGTTTCGGTAGTTTACGATGGAATGTTTGCACCTGACTGATGTGCGAATGGCACAATTGCATTATCTCAGGTGTGTGGTGAGGTGAGAGAGAGAGCTGTTCACTCGGTTACACACCGATTCATTGCCGTGACAAGACTGTGCGAGTTTGTACACAAATATTTAACACGCTCATACTGGCAGATATCGTGATACAACAACATACCACATTAAATTGTAAATTAATGATATACTAAAAATTAATTCATTTCAATTGAAAGCAGATTTGTTTATACCGTAGTTCTATTAATAATATTATGGAATTTATAATTTTACTGATTTGTTCTTCTTCTTTTTAATCAAAAATTTATTTGACTATTCTTAACACAGCTGTGTCTAAAAGAAACTCGCCCAGATCTAAAATGGTTGTTTTCACTTGAGGTAATTTCCTGACATGATTTGGAAAGAACTTTGAAATTAAACGAGCATTGCCAAAGAAACCATTCTCATTCAAACACTAATCTATATCTACAGCTGTTTATAATCTAGAGGAAAAAAATGCACAATAAAAAATCAATGATTTGCATTAACAATGTCAGTAATGGCCTTTCACTGGGTTCACATTAAACACGTATGCTCCACGTCCCAGCGCTTACCTGATAAACATCGTTACTTACTGGTAAGAATGTCTTAATGATGTCAACGACCTACTTCTATTCAGGACTTTCAAAGCTCTTGTGAAAGAATTCAATAATCTTTGCCTAACCACAAATCTCCTTTCAAATCCTCTTTTATCTCATTATGCCAACAAAGGAAATGTTTTGCCTTGGCAATTCCTAACCCGCTTCGAAGACTGATATCTTGCGTAACATTGGGACACGGGGTGGGCAATTAATCACGGGGAAATCACGGGAGGTAAAGTTGTGCTCATGATGGCTGGTATTACAATCACAGGATGAATACCTCTGGAGGAAGTATACCTGTGGTGGGGAGTGGAATGAGTGGAAAATGACTTAATGGCAGGCGGAATGATGATACAATAAACATGAATGGGGGTTGATGTTATGGGTGGGGTAGTGGTTGGGTGGGGTAGTGGTTGGGTGGGGTAGTGGTCGATGTTATGGTTGGTGGTTGAAGTGTTAGGGATGGTGTGGGGGATGAGGTGTTACTGTTAGGGTCGGGGGAGGTTATGGTAGGGTGAGGGTTGAGGTTATGGGTGGGGTGGGGATGAGGTTATGGTAGGGTGGGGGTTGAGATCATGGGTGGCGTGGATGAAGGGAGGGGAGATACACCGAGGATGCAAGGGTTGGGGATAGTGGATGCAATGTACTGGAGACAAGAGGGAGAGGGAGAGGGTAGGAGGCATGGAGATATGGAGGGAGAGGTAGGAGGCAAGGAGATAGGGGGGAGGGAAGATAGGGAGGGAAGAGGAAAGATGGAAAGAGATGATGACATAAGATATCTAGAGATGGAGGTATGGAAGGATTTATTGTTTTACGAAGCAGTGGGGATCTTTCACCCATACATGAAGACTAAATGGAGGGATGAAAGAAAGGACATAGAAATATAGAGAAGGTGGTATGGAGTGATGAGTAGAAAAACAAAAGAGAGAGATATATGAGAATGGAAAAATAAAAGATGGGATAGATGGATACAGATGGATGAAGATATGGATAAGAGAGATAGAAATGGATGGAAAGAAATCGGAAGTATGGAGAGATTAATGGATGGATAGAAGGAATGAGAATGCATGGATTGATTGCTGAATCAATGGGTATTAAAGTCACTCAAGTGATGAAGAGAATGTGAGAAAGTATCCGTAATAGACAAGTCAATCACCCCATCTGATTAGGATGTCCACATGAATGCAGTCATTCTGTGATAGAAAAAGAAAATAGTGGGTAGACTGGTTCTTTGAACTATAGAAAGGCTATTACAGTCCTGGAAATAACTGCAACTTCCTGTAGTGTAGTTAATTAATCATCTAAGAGCCAAAGGTAACTATCAAAAACTATTGGAACAATCTGAACAAATTTCAGCATTTTGCACATCAAATGATTGGTATTATACATTTGTACGACTTAAAAACAAGCACATTGACTATTCATACCAGGAATATGTGCTACAATGTTCATTGATACTGTCTTGTAAAATATCTAATACTAAATTTCGGCAGAGTGTTCTTTGTTTCTGGGACATGAAGGTCAGTGAAGACTTACAATGAGCTATTAATTCAGTGACACTGACTAACCCACTGAGTTTCAGGCTAAAACATCCTGTTACCAGCAATTTCACATCTTCCTCTTGACAAAATGAATTAACTAGCCTAATGTGGATATTCGTGGTAGTGTAAATGAATGGCACCATCATGATCTCTGACATTTTTGTGCTAGCTGATCAAAGGATTATTACCCGTACAACCAAAAGAATCCCATCAATATTGATCTAAAGCAGACATTCTGATGAATCATTAGAAACCGTATGTCTGAGAGAGAAAGAGGGAGAAAAGACAATATATTTTCCCCTTCTAGATGGTACCTCGGTTCAACACCAAGTAATTTATACTCAGCAACATAATTAAGGTCAAGCAGAAAATTGGTGGGTAAGCTTTATACTAAATTTCAGAACTCGGCTTAAGAAATCTGGTGCCATTCTTTTTCCAATGTGTCTGAAAGTTCATGCTGTCAATGTTTGGTAAATTCTTCTTAAAATAATACAAAGCTGAATATATATATAACCCTTAATTCATTTTGTTGAGTATATTATTGATTCCATAGTGTCATCCTTCTGGTACGTGTCACCTAGAATCCCATGAGAATGTCCTTGTCACAGAGCATTGATTTATGAGATTACGGGTTCTTGACTGCAGAAGTTCCAAGCAGGATTTTACCTTGACAGAGACTTTTACTTTTACTGTGAATGTTTCTCAGTTAAGTCCCGATTGTGAACATTGCTTCTAAATCTTCAATGACAAGAGGGGAAAATTAGTCCTTATTGCTCCGAGATTTGTGGCTTTGCAATTCCTCTCAGGTTCCTGATCTTGGTGTTCGCGGAAGAGCTTAAAGCAATAGGGGAGGTTGCAGAAAAAAAATATGTGGTGTCCTGCTTGTTAGAGCATCTGGAATAACTGATGCTCTGGCAATGATCACGTTGACTTGTGGACCCTTGGGATCGACAATGACCTCCTTTGAATTTTTGGTTAATGCATCTTCTGAAGTCATGGAAATGATTTATGATAATGTCAGAATAGAAATATGATCATTATCCTTAGTCTTAATGACTGACATGTTGAAATCAGAAGAAAAGTAACTGGATTTGATGAACAGAATAATTTGTTTCTGCATTATGCCCTGCATACCTTCCTTATTCCTGCTCTGGTCACGTATGGGTGAAAGATTCCTTCTGTGAATCAAAACAATAACTCGCACATTCATCTTCATCCTGCCCCTATCTCAGCTACCCACCTTTCTCACCGCAGTAAATCACTCAAGACCACTCATACCCATCCACACCCACCCACCAACAACAAAAAATTATATTGAAGACTTGCATCACAAGGATTACCGTACCTGGAATTCATTCAATCTCACAAAACATGTCATGTCAGTTTCAAGCATACACACAAGTTAAACTATCTCCTGCCATGAATATATATAATGTTAATGCCTACACACAATGTATTGGGTGAAATTCTAGCACTAGCAGCCGCAAGCAGAGTTGGCAGAACAACAAGTTCATGTCAACTCGACAAGCAAGGTTGTCTTGACCTAACAAGCATAAAAGTTCATATTTATATGTTTTATATACAATAGTCTAGCAAATTACTATCCAATAACCCATTATTGATTCTTTCAGTACTATACTCTTAGATATTTCTTACTTTGGTAAAACATCCATCTTTCTACATAAAAATTGTATTCTACAGAAATGTCATTATCACCATTCTAAATAACAAATTTCAAATAGAATGAATTTTTTGTATGTCTACATGGCAAGCTTGTCAATCATGCAGAAAACAAATTGCCAGACACCAAAAGAAATGCGATCACTTGCAGCATTTAGCAACCAACAGAAAAAATAAAGTCTCTTGCAGTTAATGTTTTTGGTGTTTAATAGAATGCTTTGTAGAACTATCTGAAATGTCCAATGTTTGAAGTTGTATATACCTCACTTTCTATCCATGGTGATTGGTCGAAATACATGAAATTTACGAACAAAGAAATCGCTGACATGAATTGCTTCCAGATGAGCCATAAAACAAAGTTTTAAAGATTATAACATTCCAAGTTTCTCTCCTAAAAGCCACTGAAACAAACATCCTAGAAATAAATAAATAAAATATTGCAATTAACAAATATCTTTTATGGCTAATTCCTTGAAAAAACAACTTTAGACATTTTCAAACCTGTTCGTGATTTAATCCCAAATGCATGTGCACTTAACAACCAAATAGACGAAAATGTGCTGACAACTATGGCTGTTTTATCAGTGGTGAGAGACAAGCGATTAATGGGCCCAGCTTATTGATGTTCTCTGCATGTAATTAGCATTAGTACATACACATCAATGGACCTGCTGACCTGTCAATCAAGGGGTTACCAGTATATAGACATGACCAATGTGATCAAAGACAGTAACAAACTGCCCCCTAACATAGACAATTGTTGGTCAGTGCTGACTATAGGAAATTGATCTGTTGGGTCCAGTTTATCTGCAGCTGCAATCCAATCTGACCCACATATTCAGAAAAGCATAAAACTGCCAGTCTGGATCTCACTACCATTGATCACTTAATCCCAGCATCTGCTTTTGCTTGTAAATGGATGAGTTACAATTGCCATGGATGAAATTGATTGGGTAATCATGAAATGTGCGTATGTCAATGTCCTACTTAGCATTGCATGTATTTTATATTTTATTACTTAGCATTATTTTGATATTTAACATTACATTATTTTATTAAATATTGTTATGCTTAGCATTATATTATTTTAGTAATTATTTTGATACTTAGCATTACCTGTGGTTTTTTTTCACACCTTCTATATTTTATAATAGATGAAATTGGTTTGACAACAATGAAATGTACAAATTTGTGCCAATCCCAAGTGTTTCATTTCTCAAATGAAACAAAATAATCAACTCTTGCAAGCTTGAAAAAGAAATGAAGATCCAATATGAACACGTGTCTTGGTCTATACACTAGAAGGTGAATTTATACAAGGTTAGGAAAGACATACACAACAACAAATAATGAGAATGACCAACATGCCATACCCAAACTATCTGTCACGTCATATAAACATATTATAAACATACAAGGTCATTTCACCATGCAAAGCACAACATGTGAAACAGTGAGAAATCATATTGCTTTTGGCAGTAACTGTGTGTTTCTGTCTTGAGGCTTTTTTACTCATTTCATGTTCCAACATATTTTTACATGAAAGTATCTACATTTGATTGGGAAACCAGCTACATTTTCTGCACATCCAACTGGTTTTCAATATTTTCATATTTTATTATTTATTAATATGTATAGTTACGTAGCTTTCTTGGTACCAGTAGTAGTGAAAGGTTGTTTTGACTGTTCAACGTTTTAGCGATTATATGTATGCCAAGTGCATGTACTTTGCATTTTGAACTCTAATTCAGTTCAAAATTACAACTTAATCTGTCATTGTATGCCTTTAAATAGGTCATAACAGTTTTTAGAAAATATTACTACTTAATTTTTATACCAATCTAAAAAATGAAGCTACAGTACCTTTAAACTTGCTAAATGCACATAGAGCATACCATGTGTGATTTCTGCGCAATATAAATGCACACATTATTATTATTATTATTATTATTACTCTAAATACTCATACACCTATTATACAGTTATGCATATACTTAGATCATCTTGGCAAGGGATAGGAAGAAAAATATGAATAAATATTTGAGATATGACACCCTGAGAGGACCTCCTATTGGTGTGCAATGCTGTCAAGCATAACCTGTTATTATTACTCTCGTAACTCTACAGGACAGAACAATTATACATAGCTGGAGCTGTGGTGCTCATACTTCAACGATGACGCATCTTTCAACCAGGATGAATACATGCGCCCAAATCACTGTTATCATCATTGCAGTGTTACCCAGCTTCTCATTTCTCATGAGCGAGTGAATTATTGTTTTACGTCACAGCGGGATTCTTTCACCCATACGTGACGAGGAATTATTAACTATGAAATAAATGAGTCAAAGATGAATTGTAGCAAGAAAGACATGATTGAGAACAAAGAATGATATGCTAACTATTGATGAAATGGAATACATAGTGTGAATGCGATAGAACCAAGTATGCAGACGTGAAAGATTAAAACTTATGATACAGACCAATCTCTCTTAAAAACGAGACGATGAGATGCCATGTAGAAATGAGAGGCTGGGTAACACTGCAACGAACGATGGCAGTAATACCTGATGTAGATTGCATTGCCAGAGTGACGTCTTCGTTGTAGCTTTGGAAAGAGTAGAACATGGGGGAATAAGTTACATTGACAATGGCACCAGCAAATTGTATTCCCTTTAGTTGGTAATAATGCATATACATAGACTGCTTTAGTATATTCATTATATAATTTTTAGTTTAAGGGGGTAGGTGGTAGGTTGTCTGATTTCGCAGCCAAAGGATC
Source organism: Lepetodrilus schrolli (assembly GCA_032361225.1). Classification (NCBI taxonomy): domain Eukaryota; kingdom Metazoa; phylum Mollusca; class Gastropoda; order Lepetellida; family Lepetodrilidae; genus Lepetodrilus; species Lepetodrilus schrolli. Next base: position 8,582 of record JAUTBT010003795.1, on the reverse strand, counting down.
CTGACAATATCAACCTTCCAAAACAGCTTCAGAACTGCCAAGCTTCAATCCTAACTGAAATGTTGCTTCTGCCTCAAATATGTCATGAATATGATGCAAATCCTTGGGACCTAACCATCGTCTAGTTTTGCTTTCATGGAAACATTCATCAAAATATGTTTAGCATCCAAATATATCCATTTAACATAACTAAATGAAAAATCATATTTCATCTGGCCAAAAAGACATTTCTGTAATAATTGATATTTTCATACATGTAACTTATTGATTAATGAAAGAGTTTACTAAGGGGTGCTCGCCTATCAGATATATTGATACACAGAACAGTAACATAGAGTAACAGCCTTCTGTTGCCATCGTTCCTCCACACAATATGCATTAAACCCACCCACAGGGCAAGTTGGACAGACACAGGGCAAGTTGGACAGACAGACTGTCCTTACCGAACTCTGAGAAATCAATCTATTTCATATCCATGATTCCTGTAATGAAGTCTGATTGTCTGAGAATGTCTGAACAGATCAGTGAGTGTGAGGAAGAGGAAAAGGAGGAGGAGAAGGGAAAGGGAGGGGAGGGGAGGAGAAGGGAAAGGGAGGGGAGGAACTACTTCTCAGAACCATCAGTACTGATTGAACAAAGATGAAAATTGTGATATGTTGGTTATCTGAGAAATACGATTACCATTGGCAATAAAATGTGTGTGAATAAGTGTGATACATTGTAATGTGTCTCCTGTGAAGATGTCTGGCATTATACCAGTTTTATCTGCAGGTTATGTTGACATTAATACAAACCAACACTGTCCTAGATATCCAACTATTTTGCTATGTATGCCTGTCATGTTCAAACACTGTAATTCCCATCATGATATGCTTACAATTTATTTGTTTATATTAATAATTTCACATTCATAAATTAATTTATTGGTAGCATGTAAAGTAAACCTAAAAAGATACTATAGTACTAGTAGATTATTTATTTAACCTGTCAGTATGTAAACCTTTATCAGTTTGTCTACCATGTTTGCTATGTGGACAATGTCCATCAACACTGGCATGGAATCAAAATGGTGGCATGAAAAATACTGGACCAACATTTCCTGTTCAGTGATCTAGAAAGGTTGACAGACATTCCAAAGGACTGGTAATATCGAATTTAAAAATAATAATTGTTATGATTTTGTGTCAGTGTTGTCAGTAACAGTTATCTCTGGAAGTAACAATTTGTAACAATGGTGACAACCCCACAAGGCCAAGAGCATTGCCACATGTCGTGTCCATTCCTACGGTGGTGTTTGAAGGCCTGGCGAATAAACAGAACTGGGAGGGGACTACTACGATGGACATAGTTTCCCCTGGAGTAGATCAATACTTGTGGCATCTCCCACACCGCTGGCTATTTCACACAAATCCTCAGCAGGTAGAATCACAACAGGTTCATCTAGGAACAGCTTTGGAACCTTCTCCCCTTGTCCACACCACTGCTTCACAACGGTAATTAACGCTTCTGTCAGTATTTAACATTGCATGATGTTCTGTGTTTCGGGACCGATTACGAATTTGTTCTAGATCCTAGTCTGTTGTCTGTGGCACATTGATCCTGTTTTGAGATAAGCTTGGTTGGATCATGTGGGATGGTTTTTTTTCCTCCAGATCTGGTTTTTGTTTTGTTGATGTATTTTCATTGATTGTCTATATATGGGGGAATCAATTTAGAGTATGGTTGGTACTGTTTGGTGAAATGTGTGATATTGATTGATAAGGAAGTGTACTAGGAACATATGCAGTACTGGCATCGATATTGTAATCAAATGTCACCATTTGTAGCAGTGTCATGATTCGTTCTGGAATGTGAATATCCAAAACCGCATTCTATGATTCTATAGATTGTTTTCGTTTACCAGAAATTGTAAATGTTTATGATTTTGAAGAATGTTTTGCCAAATGTGAATTTAAAAGTATTCTATAATATTCTTTTCCATATGCAAATATTTTTTTAAAAATACATACAAATTCGAAATCAGTGAATAAGGATAAACTATACTGAATCTAGGACCCATATTCAAATGTCATTCCGAACAATTGTCCCAAGACAAGCATCAAAAACTCTAAATGTTGTTTTGAAAATCTACTTTTCCCCAAGGGATGGTTTAATATTGGTCAATGCTGTCTATATGGTCAAGTGAGACATTTCGAGGTTAGTGAGTAGACAGCTGGTGCCTGCTGGTAGCACAGGTCATTTGTCCAGTGGTCAGATGGAGGTGTGTATATATAGCCAGTGGTCAGTGGTGATTTAAATGGACAGCTGGACTACTGGACAGTGTCCAGTATGGTCTGGCTGCAGCAGTGTGGCTGGGATAAGTACACAATAGGTTGGAAGTAAACTAGACACTGGACAGCTGTGCATGGCTAACATGACAGGGCAAACATTTTCTTGATTGCATCTAGAGCAATAGATATTTTTTTCCACTCCTTTCTCTCAACTATTCCCTACTCTCTTCTATCTGAGTATCTCTCTCCTCTCTCTCTCCTCTCTCCTCCTCTGCTATCTCCTCTCTCTCTCTCTCCTCCTCTCTCTTCTCTCTCTCTCTCTCTCTTCTTGCTGTCTTCTCTATTTTCACTGTCTTTCATGTTAGATTCAAATTACCTGAACGAAGACCAGTAATCTTTCTCAAATTTTCTTCATCATTGTCAGTTACCAGTTATCAAAATTTAACCTGTAAGGATAGAGCCAAATCAAATATACCCTCTCTGAAAAGGTCACTGAATTGGGAACTCAACTCTGGCAAAAGTTCCTATCCTCAGGGATGATGTAGATAAAAAGGTTCCCACAGGAAGAACACTAGATAAGACCATCCCGCCTGTGAATGCTAAGTGACCAATAGGAACCAGGGCCTCCATATCAAACTGAACAATCTCTTCAGGAATTCTGTACAAGATATAGATTTGACTAAGTACAGGTTATCAAACATTAACAAGTATTCCTGAGGTCGCTGTGGACTATAGGAAGTGGATCAACCTGACTGTGTCTTAGCCTGCAGGCTACATATAATGGACTGCAGTCAGAGGATGCCTGGTGTCTGGGATCAGTGAATTACGGACAGATAGTGCTCAGCCTGTGACCAGTAGCCCAAGAGACATGAACTGACTTCATAACAATAGGTCATGATTAGCGAGCCCTTTGGCATGTTTTTACACTCTTTATCATTGTACCAGTATGACTGACATTCCCTTGAAATGTGCTCTTTACTCATACTTTATTCATCTTCTTTGCCTTTGACAAGTCTACCATCGCTAAGATTTCCCTTGTCACCGCAATAAATAACAACATATTTTTTCCCATCCCCTATCTCAACTCCACCATAATTTTACCTTCTATTCCCCAATTTATTCTTCTTCCTTGCTTTAGACCCCATAGCCTAACTACATATCTACCCCCCACCCACCCCAATTTCAACTCCCACCCTAATTTCTACCCTCCATTCCTTCTTCCTTTCCTTACTTCAGCCTTTAAAACCCAACTATATATTTAACACCACCACCCCCTCCCCACCCCCTCCCCACCATTTCAACTCCCACCCTCCCTCATTCTTCTCTCTCCCTCAGTTCTTCAGCCTAGGGCATAAAAACTCCCCACCCTCACCCTGATATGACCTCACCCTCCTCCGGCCTGATATTTAACATTAACCCTCCTTCCTTACCCCCCATTCTTTCCATCTCCCACCTCTTGTTAGTTGGTCCATTTCCATCAACACCCACCTTCGCAAAGTAACTCCAGGAACTATGCATTATAAGGGGGTAGGGGTTGGGAGTGGGGGTGGTCGGCGAGTGAGAGAGGAGAGAGAGGGATAAAGGTGAGAGGGGAGGTAATCATCATCTGTGCCTTTCCAAATGCTATCATTATCTTGAGAAATCAAAAGCCACAATCCACAAATGAAGTCAACTTCCTCAGAGCCTGTCATGTCGGTCCATAACAAAGGTTCCACCAGCTTTGTTATCATGAAGAAACGTTGATATTTTTATCGCTTTTCCCATTCATGAATCGTGCCTTTTTGTAATTGAAAAACATGCTCATTTATTTTTATCAACACTGATAAATTACTTTATTGTTTACTAACACATGCTTGCCTTACTGGATAATATTTCCTATGTATAATCATTTCAGACTTTAGTCCATAAATCAATAGGCAGGTCATATTTGCAGTTATTATTAGCCATGACATGAAAAGTAACACTTCGCAAATTCCATGCCATATAATCTCTTCATTGGGGAAAATGAACATGAGTCCTTTTCCTATTTCTATCACATCCTGAATACACTTAATCCTATGTATAGGGCTGGCTGCACATGTGCAGTGTAGTCGCATGTCAGGTGTGTAAGGTGTGTACTGTTCGTATTTCCTCAAACAGGATCTTGTAACAAATCAACAACACCAGCTGTACATTTAGTCATCAGAACCGTGATCGTTCAATCTTGTATGTACTTAGTAAGAATTAATTCACGAATATAATGTACATTGTAATGAACTGATCAAAGCTGTTCCTGAAGATGTAAATTAAACCTCGACCTGATTTGCTTATTAATTTTATATGGTGGTGTTGTGGTTCATGTGTTGGGCCATAAAGCTGAATGAGTGAATTAGTGTTTTACGTCACAGCGGGAATCTCTCACCCATACGCAACGAGGAAAGCTGAATGATGGGTTTGAATCCCATTTTCATAGATTGATTACCTAAGTTTCTTCAAAATATATACTAATGCTGAAATCCTAGTACTTTAACTATAATAGTTCAGGGCCAAACTATACTTTAATACACTATATATAGCAGTAGACAGTACTCTATCCTTAAATAATGCTGAAATCATGATAATTAATACCCATATAAAATACTAAAAATGTAAACTACAACAGGACAAAAAGTATTTAATAATGGAATCACCAATACAGTATACAATATTTAAATTAATTAAATTTAAATTAATGGTAATTATTAGTTGTTTCTGTTTTAAATTATCATAAATCAAATTACAGTAATATACATGTATATGTATACATTTCTCATCAGGGTGACACATTGTTGATATATTGCACAATCACACGCAGCATGTTATAAGTATGTGCACAACGTCATCATTGAAAACCAAAACCAAAACCAAAACTGTTGCACCTAATTTACTCATCGTAAACTAAAACATTACGGCTGGCTGCCTTTGATGATGATAAAATACAGATGAGTTTTCTTGGTGAATACGGAGGTATATTCACGGGGAGACATCAGTTTTTAGCCTCGGGTGGTGGGCAATAGTTTATAGTCCCATAAACACTGCCGACAAAAACTGTAGGTATATACGTGTAGTATATACATATATACACACTGGAGTTATAAATATTAGTTTCCTGCCCACTCTGCTGGCTATGCTATTTTGTCTACGTCCTGAGGGAAAATTGTACAAGCTGATGGATCTGGGTCCATACTGGTAATGTCCAATATACTTTGTATTTGAACCTGTGTGGATAGTATTTTGAATATTGGTTAATTTTCATACGTTCTTGTGTAAGTTTGGGGATATGTTTTTAAGTAAACCTAAGGTAAATTTTAAAATAGTAATATTTTCATATAAAAAGTGTGTTCAGCATTATTGGGAAGGTATTTATGTGAACATGTGTTGATAATATTTTGAATATTGGTTAATTTTCATAGGTTACTGAGTGTATTTGGGGATATGTTGAAGGAAAACTAACATGCATTTAAATATTGGTAAATATTTCATATTAAAAACATGTGGTCAGCATGCAAAAACTTTGGATATAAAAAATTCCAAAATCATGAAACGTGGATTGAAAGATAGTTAATGTTGCCAGTCAAATGTCACCTAACAGCAGATATAGTATCTATATTTCTCAAGTTATATAAATAGAGAATTCATTCAATATTTACAATTTCATAACGGATATTTACACAATCTTTGACTTCTCCCTTCCCAAGCAAGGATACATACATTATGGTAATTACCAAACCTCTAGGGTTAAGTCAAGGTTCAAAGGATTATGCCTGTACCCTATGGGTTTGACCTATAGCGAGTTCACACTATCTTTTGATCTGAGATATTTCCAGAGATGTAGATGTTTAGAGGTTATATGTCATGGAATATAAACTACCAGACAGATAAATAAATTGTGTCTATTGCCCAAAATTTGGTAGCACTCCTAAAATTTGGTATTAATGTGAGCCATTAAACATTACCAGATGACTGCCACATGAATATAAACACACACATGCTTATATGTATGTTTAGATTTCTCTACAGCCAGGCAATACGCTATAGGAAACATTAGCTAACATTTGGCAACTCAGTCTCTTGGATAAATAAGATTTAAGCTGGTAGTCTCTGCTTGTGATTACTTGCGATAATTTACCTCAATCATAATGGCTTGTCAGAGTTACTTCTATAGTTTAGGCATTGAATACTGTAAATAAGCTGCCAAGTGGCTAAACATTGGCCATGGTTTGATGGTGAAGAACTGGATATTAATAACAGAAACATTATAACATAATGGCTAATCAGTGTCATAGATTTTATTTTAAAGGGAAATGTATACAGATGTTACTTAAGACATTAAAGGATTGCTTACATTCCAATCAACTGCATGCCATTTACCATATACATTCTGTTAGAAATAATAACAATAATAATAATAATAATAAAAATAATAAAAATAAATAATGAATAAATACTAATACTAATAAATTTCTATACTGCATTAGCATTAGCTCAACTATTTTATTTAACAAATTAATTTTAAGAAATTAGTAGGAAACTGAGTATGAGATATTCTGCATATTTGTGTTCTAAAAACCACTATATTTCTCTTTATTAAACAAAGAGAAATATAATTTGATAATTCAAATACAAATTTGATTGATGGAGACGGTTCTAGTAAACAGTAAAGGCTGTATAATATCAGTTCCTGCCCTTCCCTTGAACCAAAACTAATGACACGTTTGCAGTGATATCAACTCTCCAGTGGATCCTGATGTGTGTATGCAAGTGGATCCACATGAATCCACAAAGACTAAAGGGTCAGACATGTGGCCCTGTTAAAATTAGCTCCATTTTAATAAAAAAAATTATCATCAGTTTGTCATTAAAAAATAAATGGACTATACTTCATAAATCAATATGTTTGTAAAATGCTAATAGAGAAGCTAGGTTATGTATTTTGTACATTTGCAGTAAATATGACATGGTCATGTTTACAGACAATTAGGTGAAGCCTCATATTTCACAAACAGATTAATACTAGCGTATGCATATGAAAATAACCTATCAAAACGAATAATTATAGCCATTATTCCCAAGATATCTGTTCTAGTTCCACCCACACATTTATTAAAAGTACAGCCTCCTTTGAAGCGCAAGCTTTACAAAGAATATGCCTATTTTCGTTTCATGCAATAATTTGCTTGTCAAGAGAGAAAGGGGATGGGGGGGGGGGGGGGGGGGTAATGGAAAGTCACTTTGGGCTGAAGGAAGTAAGCTGGTGTGATCAGAATATGCATTCTTGACAGCCAGTACAGATCTACCTTCCCAGTGCCTTGTCCGGCATGTGTTTCTCTAGTACCACTGTGCTAGCTCTGTACCATATGATGGCCACATGGCAATGAGGGATGGAAAAAGACAGATAGTTTCATTATGTGCATGGTCTGTAGCTTCCCATTGTACGTACTTCACTGGTCTTTGGGTTCCTCTATCTGGTAGGGAATGGAGAGTATGTGTAATTGTGTTTATATATCTACTACTCACTGGTACATATATTTCATGGAGTATGCACCTCAACCTCTATGCCCTGTGTAATAAGATCTCAGTGACGAGCATCAGTGACAAAAGCAGTTCTTCAGTGACGAAACTTGTTCCTTATTGTTGAATTTGGTCCCTCTGTGATGAAACTGGTTCCTCGGTGTTGACATTGGTTCCTCAGTAACAAAATTGGTCCCTCACTGACAAAATCAGTTTCTCAGTGATGCAATAGGTCCCTCACTGACTAAATCAGTTTCTCAGTGACGCAATCAGTCCCTCAATGACTAAATAAGTTCCCCAGTGACAAAAGTAGTGGACAGATATTTCATCAGTGCAATTCCCACCAGGAGACCAAGAAGTGAGATCTCTCTATTGATTCCTCCACTGACTTACGTAGTACTGTGAGTGTCATGTATCACTGTCAGGAAATCACCAGAAGAAAACTCCTGGATTTACACCTTGCGTCCTATTCCTAGAACAGTGTCAGTTCTGGTGTAGAGATTGTATCGTGGATGGAGGTGACCTGACTGGACCTACACTTGAACAAGTGTTCATAAAGTGGTGAGATCTATTCCCTGGACCCGGACCCAGACTTGCTGTCTATTCACCGGACCCGGACTAAGTTCCTGGCAATCTGATTGGCTCAAGTAACCCAAAATAATTAATAAAATATTTTCCTAACCCTAACAACATGAGCCATCAGATTGCTGGGCATTGGGTCCAGGCCCTGGGAATAGACTAAAAGTCTGGTTCCGGGGGGGGGGGGGGGGGGGGGGGGGGAAA
>JAUTBT010003784.1:0-27514 GCA_032361225.1 Lepetodrilus schrolli | reverse complement strand
ACCGAGATTTGAACTCGGATCGCTGGATTCAAAGTCCAGAGTGCTAACCAGTACACCATGGGGCCTACATTACGAGCCACGTGCTACTACCTCACAGTAGTCTAGGCCAACTCACATCGAGTAGGATGCTAAACTCTACACTGTGTTCTAAACTGTTCTAAATCTACTGGTTCTTCTATTGCTTCGCGCATTTTAGTGGTTTTTTAGACGGAGGTCAGTTCGAGAGTTACAGCTCCATACACTGAATTTGTTTACGTTGTTACCATAAACTGCCTAAGCGATAAGCGAGGGCACAGGGCACCAGATCGCCATAAAACAGCAGTAAACAGTGATTCAGATGTCGAAGTCTCTAAATGAAATATTAGACACTGACAGTGAAGATGAATTACCGCCAGGATGGGAGGAAAGAGTAACACTTGAAGGAAAGGTTTATTATGCAAAGTTAGTGTTTCATCTATGAAAAAGTATATTGAAATGAAAGATGCTCAGTTTTCGCTGATCATGACAAAGTCTTAAACAGGTTTGGGAAAATGACAGATCGAGCTATAAGAGCTCATTCTAGCTATTATAGCCAGAACAAGCTATCTGCTATCCCGTCCATTTTATTACCAAATTTGGCTGAATCTCGGTTAACCGGTTGCAAAATGTATTTCATGATTTCTTCAGAAATCGAGACTTCAATTTTGCACCCAAATAAATACATTATGATTATGATGACGTTTTTTTGCGGTAACAAATACATACATTATGATTATGATGACGTTTTTTTGCGGTAACAAATAAATACATTATGATTATGATGACGTTTTTTTGCGGTAACAAATAAATACATTATCATTATGATGACCTTTTTTTGCGGTAACAAATAAATACATTATCATTATGATGACCTTATTTTGCGGTAACAAATAAATACATTATCATTATGATGACCTTTTTTTGCGGTAATTAGTTTATTAAGGGACGTGTTGTTTGTATCTTATCGGCCATTATCCATCATAATTTACGGAACAGCTGATGGAACAGCCTAGATATTTCTGTGAACAAAAGAGTTATCATCGCAAAAACAATGATTATGTAGCTACTAGATGTATACCAGATGCATATCCCTGATTCAAGCAAATTAGTCAAATGGAGGGGGGGGGGGGGGGCACCTGATCTCCACCTTTACTAAAAATTGTTAGCTCCTACTAGCTGTTATAACTCAATGTAGCACTTACAGCACGTTTGAGAGTTTCCCCAACCTGTCAAAAGTGGAGATTACGCACTTTAGTGTTTTTGCCTATTATTTCCTTCACTGACGTGCATTTTCTATAGAAACAGCGATGTATGCATTGGGACATGGAACATCTTGGTAACTTTGATGACTTACCACAAACCATCAGCCAGCTGATGTTTGCTACTGGCAGTAGTACTGCGCTAGATCAGTGTAAATCAAAGTCTCTTCTATACTAGCTTCATCACGTATGGGTGAAATATTCCTGCTGTGATGTAAAACAATAATTCAATCACTCATCTATACTAGTAGAGATACACGGCTTGCAGTGAACACATATGGAAAACATGTTCGTATGGAGGGAAATACGGTGAACTCGTATGGTAAGCGAAGACTTCAGGGCTGGGTACAGACACATGCAGAGTCTGTTTTACTGCGGCTGACTACCACACTCTTGCACCAGTGACACACAATATAAGACAATATTTTCAGTCATGAATGGGCCATTGACATAACAGTTACATCACAGTGCAGTTATATTATAAATTCATTATTAATATTTAGTTTACGCATTTTGCATACATGCATAATGCTTGGGAAATTTGAATTGAAAGGCCTAATTCACATTTTGTTTATCTTGGCAGTTAGGGCCTTATATATGTTACAGTCAATGTCAAACATTTTACACATTGCCTGATTTTAGAGATTGACTGTAACATATATACGTCGTCGCCTGAGACGTTAAACAATCATTCATTCATACCTTATATATACTCATTATAACTTATTAATAGTTAGTTTACGCATATTGCATATATGCGTAATGCTGGGGTAATTTGATTTGAAAGGGATAAAATGAATTTTAGTTTTGCCTGGTGTTGCTACATTACAGTTATATATTCTCCATATAACGTACCAACAGTATGTGTATGCATATTGCTGGGGTAATTTGATTTGAAAGGTAAACAAATAATTTTATTTATCTTGGCATAGTATTGCTACATTTCATATTTACTTTATTTCATCTCTAACATCTAAAATCTATCAATTATCTGGCCTAAATAAGACTTAATTTAATTGTATATGGGTCTAATGACATCTATACTGTCATGCAAGTCAGGGAAAAAATAATATCTTTTCCTCCTCTTCTTCCTTACTTAGTCCTCAGTCAACTTTTGTTCCAGTAGTCACAAATACCAATTTTATTTATATGGTCAACTTTAAATCCATCTTCTTTTTCAATGGAGGAAAACATAAATATTGTCAGCATTAACTGTAGGGGCCTAGCACTTTAATCCAAGCGCACATAAATTTGGCAAAAGAAAAGCTATTCAATAATATGCCTAATGGAGCTAAAAAGATGAGTCTATTATCAAAAATGAATGGGCACTCCAATCTATGATTGCTTCATATCACTCAAATAGTAGGGGTGTTGCCAATTTATTTAATAATAATTTTACTTTAAAAATTAATCGGGAGATAATTGATACATTTGGTAATTATATTTCATGTATTACTCATATCGAAGTAAATCATATTTGCCTTACAATGGCTAATTTATATGCTCCAAACTTGGATCATCCAGACTTCTTCATCGATATTTACAATAAAATAGATAATTTATAAAATGACAATGATTCTATGCGGAGAATGGAATCTAGTTTTAGATCCAATATTAGATTCTCAGAACTACAAAAACATTAATACCCCTAAAGCTAGATAAGTCGTACTCAATTTTATCAAATCTATTAACCTTTTTTGATGCATTTATGGAATTCCATGGCCAAAAACAAAAGTACACTTGGTGGAAGCATAACCCTAAACAGCAAGCAAGGCTTGACTTTTTCTTAGTAAGTCTAGATGTAGTAAATTACTCAACTGATTGCGACATAAAACCAGCTTATAAATCTGATCAATCAGAGATCACTAACTTTTTCTAATTCTTTAAACGCAACTCGTGGTAGGGGTTACTGGAAATTTAATCATTCTCTTCTAAAGAACACAGAATATATTGACATGGTGAAAACTATATTAGCGGTAAGAGAAATGAATACAGAATATTTCCACCCTATTCAACCTGAACCAACCAATGAACTGAACCAGATATTAACTAACTGATTCTCTCTTTTTAGAAACTTTCCTAATGAAAGTTAGAGGGAAATCTACTGCTTTTGCAACCCATATAAAAAAGCTAAAGCAACTATTTTTAATGATTTACATAAAATCACATAAAATCAAACTTCCAAAATATTAATGAAACAAACTTTGAAAAATTAACTGAACTAAAAACAGAAATGGAAAAATTGATTGAAGAAGAAAATAAGATTGTTGAATTTAACAATAGAGTTCTATGGTATCAAGAAGGTGAAACACCTTCCAAATATTTCTCAAAATTTAAATTTAAATGTACACAAGTAAACTTATACCCAAAGTAGTCAATACAAACTGATCATATCTATGTTTATTATGTAAATGTGTCTCTACTGGAATAAATATCTTTATTAAAAAACAAACAAACAGTTACATCACTTTACTTTATCCGCTGTTTATGGGCACTTTTACATTCAATAGGACATTTGCAAAAGCACTACTAAGTACTTTCTGCAGTAGCATTAAATAACTATCATACCTCACTGTACATGCAATTGTTATTATTACTATTACATATATAGAACCAATACTTATATGCAATTTGTAGTTCTAATTTTTGTTATGTTTTTTTTTAAGCCATGAGTTGGCAGAGACCCAGTGGTCACACCCGAGTACAGGCAAGAAGAAAAGAGTTAAAGGAGGTGACCAACTTGTATATTTAAAAAAAAAAATATTGGGGTTTAAGTTGTAACATGTTAGTGTTATTATATTTAATTTTTTAATTATTCTTTGAATTGGGGTTTAGAGTCGCTTTCAAGATTCTTTCACTTATATCACAACTTGTCAGTTTTAGGGCAGGAGGAAACCTGCAACATCCATAGCGCTGAATGTTGCAGTAAACCTGCGAGCACCTGCTGGTACTGACAAGACCAAGGATGATAACTGCATTGCCACTTTTGCGAACATTGATGCCGAGCCCCCGGGGCAGGATTTAAACCAGGAACATCGATAAAAGGAACACAAATCTAATTATTTGCATTTATTATTATTTTGTTAAATTGCGGTTTATAGCAGCTTTTAAGATTCTTTCACATATCATGGCTTGTGAGTTTAGGGCAGGAGGAAAACTGCAACATCCATAGGACTGATTGTTGCAGTAAATCTGTGAGCACCACTTGGTACTGAAAGACCAAGGATGATAACTGCATTGCCACAGTAGTCAGCGCAAACTTTTGCGAACATTGATGCTGGGCTACAGGGATGGGATTTGAACCTGGGCCTTTGGCTCCGAATTCCAAACTTTCTACCATAGCTCTACCACCCGCTCCCAGATCTGAGTTACTGTAAGACCAATGACTCATGGCTGGTGCTGAGGAGTGCATAAAAATGCCCATTACATTAAGTCCATTAAAAAAACTGAATCGCCCATGGCTTTGTGGACAATTATTATTGAATTAACATGCAACTGTTCAAGTGATAATTAATCGTAGTATAAGGATTGCCTAAGTATGTAATGTAATGTGGGCCATTAGGAGGTGGATGATTAATTTGAACGACAGCTTGGGTTGCATTCTCCCAAGTGAGTTGAGATGGAATTGAGGGAACACAGATCAATTGACTGGGTAAATAATGTAGTGCTTGAGCATGCTTTTGAGTGTGGATTCAATGCAATACAAATGTTCACATTATTATTATTATTACTATCATCATTGCATGATTAATAACAATGTCTAATGTTCAATTTGACTCTTCTGAAGATAGATGATACTTCTGAAACAACACTCCACTTCTGAGTGTTCTGTTTTCGGAAGCCAAAGCGCTCGTCGTCCACTAGATATCTGGTAGATACAGAATGTCTTCCGAAAACAGAAGTGCTGATCGACCAGTCAGAGATGACTAATCCTATTCTGGAAGGTCGTATGATTACTCCATTGTACACCGAATCTCCTGTGGCCTGACTAACTACAGATTCTCCAGTAATACTTTAGTCATAACTAAACAATGTAAATATTTCCATAACTGTCACAAATTGTTCAGTATAATAATCATGTCATTAACAGGAAATGGAAGTGTGAGAATTGTAATCGTTTACACAACTTTAATATCATTCATAAAATTATTTCCCCATTATGTAATATTTCCTCTATTTTTGTCCCTATTAACAAAAGACCCATATCTGTCACCCCTTCAAGAAGTTCACGTTTCCAGCAACATATAATACAGCTTTCACATAGGTCTCATTACTGTGAACTTTACAAGAATGTTATGTATGTTCTCTTAGAGAGATTCGAGATTCATGAACAAGTTGCATTAACTATCTGATTACCGGTATGTAGATTTAATTCTCAGCAGATACAAGAGATTCATGAAAAAGTTGCATTAACCCTCTCCATGCTGAAGTCAACCGTAGATGCCCTAAAGAGCAGTGCCTGTGTCTAATCCATCAGGGAGAGGGTGAATGATGTTGATTTAATTCTTAGCAGATACGTGAGATTCGTGAACAAGTTCCATTAATTATGTAGAATTAATTAATATTCCTTTCGTTATTCACCTTCTCCAGCAGGTAGTTGTTAATATGGCCGCCAACAGGGTCACCCTTGAAGTCAAAGTTGATGTCCATGTACTTTCCGAAGCGGCTGGAGTTATCATTCCTGTTTGTCTTGGCATTACCAAATGCCTCCAGAATGTTGTTCGACTTGATGAGGACATTTTTCACCCTACGCACAAAACACGGCATGTATATTGAAAGAAATTAATAACTTACATAACGACCTTCCAATATATGCTACAATGTGTATGCCAACTCGTACATTAGAATAGGATGCTACAAGAGTAGTCTCCCTTACCTCTCCACTTCCTTCTGGCCACTAACGTTAGTGATGGCAGCGATGTATCGCATGATGATCTTGGAGGCCTCTGTCTTTCCTGACCCACTCTCTCCTGCAACATTAAGTTCACAGGTCAAACTACCCTTCCGGTGTCATTTGACCATTCTGGTATCATTCAGGCCCAATTGAAAAAATGTATGTATATAAAAATATTTGTATTTGAAATGTCGCCAAAAAAATAACCCCAGTTGTATTAAAGGTGAATCATATTTCAATCAACATGATCAAAATGGTATACAATCACAACAAATTGACTTACTGGTTTAACAAATATACATTTTGTTTGTCTAGATAAGAACTTTATTTAATTTAAATGTCATTCCCCATGTCCCGTTTGTCATAATTAGTTTGCTATTTTAACATAAACAAGAAAAATGTCCCACAATTTGTTTGGCATGGTATAGTATTATATACATGAATGGTACCCTATCAATTTGCAGAATTGACCAAATCATGCTGAATAATGTTAATGAACAAAAGCAATAAGTCACAGTTGGATGACTTGTACACACAATTGAAGCCCACACTTAATGCCCACATTCACCATGAATTGGACCCGCGGTGATGTAGTTCCCATGTTGAATGAACTGGCAATAACTTATCAGGCCAGACTTCCTATTTGCCCTTTCATTATCCTGAGTCAACAGCTATATGAATATTAATGGACAAATTCACAGGTAATGATGATGCATTGTAGAACAGACTGAAAGTTCACCAAGGTCAACAAGTAAATAAATATCTATATATATATACATTATGATATTGAGTGTCGATATATGTCAATATGAACCACACTTGCTGTGATGCAGACAATGCCAGTATGCATGTTGTATCGATCTCCTTAAGCTCAAGGTCCTATTGACAAGGAATAAACATGAACACCAATCAATAAGGGAACCAGAATGTACATCGTCCTGGGTTATTACATAGTCACGATCAAGTCAGTAGCCGTTAATGTAACCTAACTCAATATAGGTACAACAAAATGCAACACTGGAAATATACAGACAATGATAGAAAAGATTAGGTCACTAAAATTTGAGTGATTGAAAAGTTGTCCAGCTACTAATAGGGCAGAACACCAAGAGTAGCATCAGTAAATGGACTGAGAGAATGTCTGTCTGTCTGTTTGTCTGTCTGCCTGTTTGTCTGTCGGTCTGTCTGTCTACCTGTCTGTTTGTCTGACTGCCTGCCTGTTTGTCTGACTGCCTGTCTGTTTGTCTGACTGCCTGTCTGTCTGTCTGTTTGTCTGTATGCTGATCTGTACATCTGTTTGCTTGTCTTGCCTACAACACATACTATAGTCTTCCTTGTTATATTTGATTGCCTGCACAATTAATTAAAAACATAGGATATATCAAATATATGCTAAGGGGTGACTGACTAAAATAGACAATGTATTTAAATGCCACAAGCCATAGTAAATGTGTGAGAAATAACTCTGTCCCAAATCTGTGCACAATCTCCTGTTATTAGGGTGCTAGTAGTTGGTAAACACACATCAAAATTCTGATCCAAAAAGTCAGCCATACTGTGTATAGTATAAATAAACCTCTATGAAATCTCAATACAAAGTAAGTGTAGGAGGATGAACAAAAACATTAGATTATTATTGAATGTGATAAGTGTTGGAGACTCAGTGGCATGCCAACAATTCTCTGCATGTGAAAAGATCATTTACAATTTATGAACATTCTCCGACATATACCAAAGCGATAGATGATAAAAGTATATAATAATCACAGACAAGTCTAAGCAATTGGAAGTGCAGAAATAATAGACATATTATTGAAAATAATTATCTTTTTCAAAATGCTATAATCATAGCAAAAATACTATTCACCTAACTTTGTAGTAATTAAATGTTAATGCATGGACATGGCCCTTGATTTTTGAATGTGCAATTAGGTGAGCAATAAAATACTTGTATTTTGAGATGCTCCCTTTGGTTGTAATGGAGGCCACTATTAACAAAGTTGCCTACCACACCTTCAACCTGTCTAAGTGCTACCATCGTCATGTAGACTACACTGTGTACATAGATGAACGCCACTGGATGAAGTAATCATCTATACACCACACAGCAGTCTGCTACTTAATCATAATGTGATTAATCATACATAATGTTCTCTTAGGACATCGTGACTATCAATGCATACTATCCATTTAAAATAATTATTAAAAATTCTTCTTTATCGTGTTGATAGAAATAATACATTTTCCTCAACATGCTGACAAAGAACCAGCCAATGGTGCATGTACCAACATGCACGTATACAAATTCGCTTGAGAATAAACCCCTGCAAGCCTGAGTAAAATTGTCATGCCTTATCAGAAAGACTTCTGTAATATTTGTATTGCTGTTGAGATGACCCCAAGATAACCTAGTTCTTCCGATATGGGTAGATATGATCTTGCCCTGGAGATATATAACATTCAAGGGAGCATGCACCTTATCTCATGCATGGGGCATCTCACAAACCAAAATATGTATTTTGTTAATTATCCTCTGGCTTGGCTTATTTACATCAACGTGCCCTATGATTGAGTGGATAGACTAGGATCACCATGGTGGGCAATGTTCGTGTTAAAGTACTGCTCTAGAACACAGATAGTGACAATAACCTCTCCGGTTATCGGATGAAGCTGACTTGTATTGTGTATGTAATCACAGGAAAGGCCTGGAACTACGGCTATATATAAGTGTTGATCAGAATGGGGCGGATACATGTTCAAGCTTTGCACTTATGCTGTCCTCATGCACATTTGCTCAGGGGTGTAAATTTGCACATACGTAATTATATACATAGGTACGTAACTATTAATTTGCTATGCGTTCACATGACATTTAAGCAAGGTGAGTAAATTAGGTATGCAAATATTTGAAATAGTGCAAAACATTCCAAACAACCCCAAGGAACTCCCATACCTTGTAATTACACAGTGGAGAGTATAGTTTGAACATATTTCCGATTTCTGAATACTCAATGTAACTATCGGCATTCTCTATTCCACTTAAGTTCATATTGTCGATGGATGTCAAGCATGTTAAACCTACCATGGAGTGGTAAAAAGAATTTTATTTTTTTTAATTGGGGTTTAGAGCCGCTTTCGATTCTTTCACTTATATCACGGCTTGTCAGTTTAGGGCAGGAGGAAACCCGCAACATCCGTAGCGCTGAATCTTGAAGTAAACCTACGAGCATTGGCTGGTACTGACAAGACCAAGGATGATAACTGCATTGCGACTCTACAGACAGCACATCCTATCAATATTGCGTCATAAAGGTAACTTTTGCGAACAATGGTGCCGGGTCCCCGGGGCGGGATTTGAACCTGGAACCTTTGGCTCCGAAGTCCAAAATTCTACATTATTATTATTATTATTATACTTGTTAAATAATAATTAAAAACAGTTATCAAATTTGTGGCAGTAATGTATTAGGATGGGTTTGATTTAAGAATTGATTCTGCTTGAATTATGGTTTAGAGCTGCTTCAACAAGATTTCCCTCATATCGGTTGGTTGTTACTTTATCATGGCAGGAGGAAACACCCATAGAGCTAAGAATTGCAGCATTGGTTTATTCTGATGCACCGAGGATGTGAACTGCACTTCAATGGTATAATTATAATCACGCTGCCTTTGGATGAAAATGGAAGTGAGAAATGGTGAAGACCGTTCTATACAATAGAGCACTTTATGAAGAGAATTCACAATAAAATAAATATGATAATCTTGACAATAAATATGATAATCTTGACATCAAATATGATAATCCTGACAATAAATATGATAATATTGACAACAAATCACAGGAATGATAAACTGACCAGACAAACTTATTTATTCCATATTAATACCAGTCGTATTTATGAGTGAATTGTGTGAGCTCATATCCTATAGGCTTTGCTGGCAGCACCTCAATATAGGGTGTCAGCATTGAGTGACATGCTCACCTGGCATACAATCTGAATGTGTTCTACATTGTGAACATTTACTATCCAACTGTCAGTGTGTACAATAACCAGCTGATTGTTTCCTGAATACATACACCATTTACCATGCTTATCTACTCTAGCATGTAAAAAACACTTCCTGGGTATATGAATAGCTGCTACACAATATTAAGTCATGATTATAGGCAGTTCGTGAGCCGAGTTCTTACATAACCTTTTCTTTTATTTTTGAATTGGGGTTTTGATCTGATTTCAAGATTATTTCACATATCACAGCCTGTCAGTTTAGGGTAGGAGGAAACCCACAACACTCATAGCGCTGATTGTTGCAGTAAACCTGCGAGCAGCGACTGGTACTGACAGAGCAAGGATGATCACTGCATTGCCACTGTACAGATGGCGCATTCTATCACGATTGCGTCAATAAGGGAACTTTCACGAGCATTGATGCCAGGAACATTGATGCCAGGCTCCAGCACAGGATTTGCAATGTTCTACCATTGCGCTACCACCTGCCCTTTCAGTGCTGTTAAGATAACAATAAAATCACAGTAGTTAGGGAGATGCCATAAAGAGCAGTGGCTAAGCCTAATCCAGCAGGGCGAGTGTTAACCCAGTCAGAAGAAGACTAGATTTAGTAAAATACCAATATAGCAGCTTTTAATTATAACAATGTTGCTGCTTACATGAATGGTTCAGTTTGTAGAACTCCTAAATATTCAAAGTTCATCATATACATAGGAAAAATTAGAAAAGAGCAAAAAGTATATAGTTATATAGATAAATTATTAATAATTTAATAATTGAATAGGCACACAGTGGTGAACTACAGGTACGTTCTTGTCAATAGCTGTCAGCAGGACACAAACCAGTCAACACTGTATAAATTACATGGTCATGACTTGTCAGCTGCCACTGTGGTCAGTCAATCATGGTCACTCAACAGATCTGAGCAATACCACGCTGTGTCACGATGACTGGTCAGCTGCCACTGTGCTAATAATGACCATTTCCTGGATCAGGGACGTGATCATCCAACAGCAAACATCTCATGTAGCTGAACAAATGTATCAGAGATGTCACGTAACATCCCAGGGCTGACTGCAGAAACGTCATCGCCTTTTCAGACTTCGTGTCTGACCGTCATACACTCTCGACATGTCCGGACACCTTGTAACATCTCTCCACATGCAACACAGCATATAATGTATAACAGGAAGGGGCGAGGAGACGTAATCTTTGTAACGGTAAAGGGTAAACACGTGGTGGGCAATCTTCTACACGCTACGAATGGAAGGTGTGGGCAGCTGCTGTATAGGCTGCACCACTACAAGGGCTGGGTGTCTGCGTGTGGTGTCGTCACTATGTTCTCAGTCAATAGGCCGTCACATCCTCACCATCCATTTCCTTCTCTCGCCGCCTTGACATTTCAGCAGCATTCACACACTACGGGCAGAATTCTTTACCATTTGTTTACATGAATTTTGAGATGTGACAAAAAAAATATCAGGTTCTGGATATGTTAAAATTCCAAGAATTCGAAGAAGAAAAAGATGAACTTCAAATTACTTGGTACTTGTTCACAATCCATATAACGTGAAACAATAACATCTGATTGATATATAAAATATACACATACACATACATATAGCTGAAGGCAAATGACTGCATGTATAATTAGCAAAAAGTAGTACGAGATGTAATCTTGCATTGAGCATGTTTATCCACACAGCCACAATGGTTGCTTAACTTGTTAAATATTCAGTGAGCTGAGTGAGATCTAGACTACTACTGATAACCAGAGGTATATTAGTCACATCCAATTGAGCAATACACATACACCAATGTACACATAGGTGGTGCTGTTATACCCATTCTTCTCATCGGTTTACACACAAATAGATAAATAAACAGTGAATTAGGAAATCTGACTGGTTCACGTGTCCCCCAAACTTTGCGTTCATACTTTGGTGGATGAAATTTTCTTAGGCCTTTCCCACAGAAGGTCTGACCACTTTTGAAATGTTGAATTGTATTTTTTTTAAAGGAGGGTAACTGCATAACGTTCAGCACAAATAGCGTAATTTCCAATATGATATGAATGATATCATGTCCAAATGATGTAACTGCTTCCAAGCTCGTCTCAATAGAATTATTATCTTTTTCACCAATGTGTTGAGTATTCTCTTCCTAATGACCGACTGCCTTATATTTTATGTTCGTTGAGGTCTCAGTACATTTATACTGAATTCCGGATATCTCAATTACTCACATTACCAAAAGTAGTCTATTCATACTTACATTAATTGTTTTGAAATAGTTTACCCACTCCATCGCGATTGACAGGTGATTGGTCATGACCCATCACCAAGCGTTTGATGCAAATATTTATACTCAGCTCTAAAAATATTCATTACAATTGATGCGTCTTGTTAGACCAATAAATACATTAAATCTCAGCCAATTTGTTCAGTACATGTAATTTATTTACAAGGATTTACTGCAATATATTTTACGTTAATCGAGGTATGAACAGAAAGACAAATGTGCAAACTTTTGTATGAACCACTTCTGTTCATACCTCGATGAACGTAAAATGTATTGCAGTTAATTTTTATTTTTTTAAATTTTTTTTGAATTGGGGTTTAGAGTCGCTTTCAAGATTCTTCACTTATATCATGACTTGTCAGTTTAGGGCAGGAGGAAACACGCAACATCCGTAGCACTGTTGCAGTAAACCTGCGGGCATCGCCACTCTACAGACATCGCATCCTATCAATATCGTGTCAGAAAGGTAACTTTCGCGAACATTGATGCCGGGCCCCCGGGGCGGGATTTGAACCTGGAACCTTGGCTCCGAAGTCCAACTGTTATACCACTGCGCTACCACCTGCCCCTCCACCACTGTTAACTGAATGCAATGAAAGAAACATCTAGTGACAGACCGAATAGAAAAACAATAGTGTTCAACAGATAGTGTACAACAGACATGTATCAAAATACTTCAAGCACTGTCTTGATGTCAGCATCAGGTCTTATATGGAGGATCACAATCTCAGAAGATGCAGAAAAATGAAGATGAACCAAGATTTAATTATTATTCAAAGATTTCTCTGAACCCTTTCACAGCTGCTTCAGTTTAAGTGAAAGCTGATCTTCGAAATTATTGGAATAATAAAAGATTTTTTTAGGAAATATCTCTATCATTGTTCAAAGATTGCCAGCCTCTGTTAGCAATGGTATGGTAGTCACTACTAGTAGCCATGGTAGCCACAACAAGCCATGGTAGTCCAGACATCCAGGCAGACACTCAAAGACTGAGAATGGTCTCACTACTCCACATATATCACAGAAAGAACACAGTCGCGCACACAGCTGATTGATTTTACATAGCTGGCATACGGACAGGGGAAGATCAATTTACGACAGGGTGTACATTGCTGTTAATGTTTGGCAAACAATCCTGATAATGGACAGAGTACGATATATATGACCTGCAGTCCCTAAAGGACGATATATATGACCTGCAGTCCCTAAAGGACGTGGTAAACAACTCCAGGGTATGGTGATGAATACTGGGCTAGATGGGCCACATTAACAGTTGGGTCAGAACAAACCATGGCTAGATTGCCACATTAAACAATGGGAAACCAGGGCTAAATGGGGCAGGTTAACCATGTTAACATTAGATTGCCACTTTAACGTTTTGGTACAGTTCAAAATATTCTGACATCACAAGTCATGGCGATATAGATGTTAATAAATACTTACACTTTAAACGATTATCAGAGTATGTTTAAAATCAGCACTATATGGAAAACTAGCTTTAACATTTCTTTGCATCAAAATCTAGTGTTTGCTGAGAGTAGTTAGCACATGATCATGATGATACGGGGAGTAGTGAGCACATGATCATGATGATAGTGGGTCCAGTTAGCACATGATCATGATGATAGGGGGAGTAGTGAGCACATGATCCCGATGATAGGGGGAGTCCAGTTAGCACATGATCATGATGATAGGGGGAGTCCAGTTAGCACATGATCATGATGATAGGGGGAGTCCAGTTAGCCCACCTACAGGCCAACTTACAGCTTACCCCATATACTCAGTAGATCAACTTGTACAAATAGGTTTCAGGAGTCTTATTACTCTCTTCACATTAATAGTAATGAGAATAAATCATTTTAACTAAATACCAAACTTTCACACTTTTCTAACTTTCCAATTTGGGGAAAATATTTGGCTGATTTGATTTAATTGGGGTTTAGACTCTTAGAGCCACTTTCAAGATTCTTTCACTTATATCACGGCTTGTCAGTTTAGGGCAGGAGGAAAGCCGCAACATCTGTAGCGTTGAATGTTGCAGTAAACCTCTGAGCATCGGCTAGTACTGACAAGACCAAGGATGATAACTGCATTGCCACTCTACAGACAGCACATCCTATCAATATCGCGTCAGAAAGGTAACTTTCGCGAACATTAATGCCGGGCCCCAGCGGGGGGATTTGAACCTGGAACCTTTGGCTTTGAAGTCCAACTGTTCTACCACTGCGCTACGACCTGCCCCGCCTGATTGTCATGATGACCAATATCATGAGTAACTGACCAATGATGAACATGAAGAAAGTATTAATTGAAAGAAAGCTAACCCTATCTGACCCTAACTGTATTTACCCAGCACAGCACATCAGTGTACCGATAGTTTAGTGATGGATACACTTCCTACTGCAGATCTATTTGTAACATACATGGGGACATTTATAATATAATACCAAATAATACATGAACACAACTGTTTCAATGCTTTCAATAATAATAATTTAAATAGTATCAACAAACTGATTCATTAAAACTCACCACATAAACAATAGTTAATGGAATGATTGTAACATTCTTTGCAACACTGAAATTCAGAAACAAGGACATGAGTACATTGTGTTGCCCATTGAATCACTGATTGCTGTAACCCAAGAATTTTCATCAAGGTCATCTAACATTTTCTTTGCTACTACAGATGTCTTCCCACACATCATATTCCAATGAGCTGGTGATCGTGTGTGGTCTACATGCCATATTGCCAACCCAGGTGAGATAATCCTACTGTCTCGAGACTCTGCATTGTATGAAGAGCACTACGGCCACATTCGGACTAATCGGCATGCTCAGCAAGCTTCTGAAACATGGAACTACGACCCGACGGAAGAAAAACAATTACAAACCGCCTGTTTACAAATATTGGCTTTCTTTGAAACAAAACAAGTTAATGGTGCAAAATAAAAAACCTGGACAAATACCTCCACCATGCTAAATAGAATCGGTTTGCGTCCACACACATAAATTTGTGATCAAGTGACGAGAGTACTTTGCAGGATTATTTGTCCAGACCAGTGAATGCGAAGGATAAGAGTCTACAAGACAGGGGATGGACGAAAGATTAACAGCTTTCTATGTACATATTTGCAATGGACTTGTTTTTTGTTGTTATTTTTTTTGTATTGGGGTTAATTGTCGCTTTCAAGATTATTTCACTTATATCACGACTTGTCAGTTTAGGGCAGGTGCAAACCTGCAACATCCGTAGCACTGAATGTTGCAGTAAACCTCCGAGCACCGGCTGGTACTGACAAGACCAAGGATGATAACTGCATTGTCACTCTACAGACATCGTATTCTATCAATATTGCGTCAGAAAGGTAACTTTCGCGAACATTGATGCCGGGCACACGGGGTGGGATTTGAACCTGAAACCTTGGCTCCGAAGTCCAACTGTTCTACCACTGCACTACCACCCGCCCACTTATACTTGTATTTTGACTTACAATGAATTGTAGCTACAACTATTCTGTGCAACAGGCCCTATATGGAGGTTTTTACTCTTTAAAGATGAACGTCTCACAGATATACTATATGTAACGCATAGGAGACGAGTTGGAGAAGACTTTTATGTCAAATGTTGCAGAACATGATCAATAAATATGTCCATGGTAATTGTGTTGGGAACAGGATTCATTACATGAACACGATATATGCATGATACATGATATGTAGAAAGTCAGTCTAAATGTACAGTTCATCCTCCAGACATAGATATCATCACACATTACAATATTATGTATGACATACGCAGTTCTCATCCTGGTCAACTATTTGCTTCTGTATGAGCGCTAGTTGGCTCTTGCCAGAGATTTTTCACCGTTAATAATGTTTGTTGGTGCATGTATCTAAACACCTATATTTAATGTAAAATGTAAAAGTTAAATAAATCAAAGACAATGGTCAAGCGGCAGCATCATGAAAAATAAAGTTAATTATTCTTGAAAAAAAATTACTTGGGGTCATATGCTTTTAATAGGGTTGGTTGGATTACCAAATTGTATTATTCTGATTTGTTTTATAAGTTATATAGCATTTTTATCTTCCAAAAATGGTATGTATTTCCTTGGAAGCAGGGGAAGGAGAAAGAGATTGTTAATTAAATTCTTTTGGAGAGAAAGAATATTTTCATGGGCGATGAAAAGCCAGCAATGCCCTGCAAATTAGTATTAGCTATTGGGGAAAAACCCCAATGTTTATGGAAACCATTAATATTTATCAAACACCTTTACAGACACCAAACACTGCAAGGGGAATTAGTTTGTCAAAAGTCACCACATGTTGGATACACATTGCTCACTCATCCCAGGCCGGTAAAATTTCAATATCACCACCTCAACTCTCCAGTATAACATGGCGTAACTTAGCTCGAGATCCCTCTAGCATTGCCTGCTGACCATAAGCTAACTTCCATATATGGGTATGGCCAGGGAAAGAGCAAATGCTTTCTAAAAGTGTCTTTTCTTTCAAACCCAGGAGCAGCATAAAAACGAAGTCTTGTCACATTAATTTTAAAACACATGTAATCTCCTCACTTGCCAATATTAACATTTTCTTGAATGATTTGTTAGTTAGAAAACTTTTACGTTACCAAATCTCGGCTTCAACAAGAAATATGCAGACTTGCTAAATATGAGGATATTTGGGCGAAAACAAGGTGTGACACAGACTATCATTACCTGATATGACGATGCACGTGTCCTTGGCACTTCTCTTCATGGTCTTGTAGGCATTGTCCGCCAATGCGAAAATGTGTGGTGGCCGCTCGTAGATCTCCCGTCCGCGGTACTGCTCCACATAGCTCTGGTTGTACAAGTCCACAGATCTGTATGGGTTCACGGAAACAACCACTTCGCCAATGTATGTGTAAATTTTCCCTTTCTCAAATCTGGAATGGAAAATACCAATTCAGGTTTATTTTAAAGATAATGAATATTCTGACAATATAAGTATTGTTATCTAGTGTAATGCTGCTAATTCTTGTGATAAATTGAATTGAATTTTAATGTCACATATTCACTGATAATAATCATATTGATGATTATGATATACTTTAAATCCTTGATTAGAAGCCTGAACTGCCTGCCTTTAATAGAGGCCTGCCTCGTCTATAATAAGCCTGCCCTAAACTGCTAAATAGAAGCAGGTACAAGGTGTAATAATATATTTGTGGGAGCATCAGTTTAATTTTATGACGTCAGTTTTCTCCATGCTTGTCTATGGTGCGAACAAATCAGTATGAAGTGAAGCTTTCTGTTAAATTTGTCTAGGGTATTCACAATTTCTTAAGTTTATGTACACTCAAAAACCTACAGATGAAAAACTTGCTGCACAAATTTGGTTTACATAAACAGAAGCCTGCCTTTAATAGATGCAGTCATAGACTGAGAGTGTCACAAAATTAATAGAATTGCCTGCACTACTATTCAAGGATTTACTGAATGTTCAACTGTACACAGACAAATTAGCGTTTAAAAAATCTAAATGAATTTCACGGTCACTGAGGTATGATTGGATATCAACATAAAATATGACTGATGAGAGCTAGAGCTAGTGGTAGCAGTGGAAGAGCCAGGAAGACTCAGAGGAAACCAGCAACACCTGTGGCACCTAGTGTTGCAGAAAGCCTGTGGCCAACTGCTGGTATACTGATGATTCAAAGATGATTATACCATGATAAATCTACATATATCATCGAGTGACCGGCTTTCGTGGTATTAACGTTCGAAGGAGCTGCGCGCGATCTATTTAAGATTCTATCAAAATTCTTATGTTAAATGTAAACCCTGTTCTGTTATCACAAAACACTACTATTGCCACACTTAAATTTAACAATACACATCCCCATCACCACTTCGGCAGCCATGACACTGACGTATATACCCCTTTCCATGGTAAACGGGGAAAATGTCTATTTATGGAGACCAAGTTGAAACAAAATTCAAAGATTTTTAGAAACTGTTTGGCAATATTCTGAAGCACAAAGAAACCACAAAATAGTCCAAATAATGTTAATTTCCCTTAAATTGAAATATTAACATAAATACAAGATGCAATCTGTAAAATGGCAAAAAGAATACTAAAATATCTTTAAAATTTTGTCTATTATAAATATTACAATTATGGTTTTAACCCTTTAAGGACCAATGACTGATAGATCAGTTGAACATTTCACCCCCCATAACTGATAGATGAGTTGTAAATTTCACCCCCCCCCCTTAACCCCAGTAAATTTCACCCCCTTAACCTCAGTTGAATTTTTCACCTCCATTAAGGCCTAGTGACTGATAGATCAGTTCACCACACATGTTTCAAATACATGCCCTTTTGTATTTGCACGATACAAATGCTAGAGTTCTGTTATTTATTCCATTATAGCACAGCTACAGAAACACTGAAAGAAGTAAGCCCTATGATTTCCCTGGCTTTACATAGCCAGGGCACTCTAATAGGTAACGGGTTAATCAGACATTTTATGATGAATATTATTTTTTGGGGGTAAAATTGACAAAAATCAATATAAGAAATGGCCAAAATGGGATCCCATATTATTTGAAATTGACAAAGAGACATTCCATTCAAGTCATGTGATTTATGATGCTAGACATGCATGCGAGAAGATAATGTGACTGTCATATTTTTTAGAGCTTGCAATTGTTTATTTGCAATTTTTTTCTCCATCACGTTAAAAAGTGCTTACGCTCGCAGCTACATTTTTTAATGTTTTACTTTGTTCGATTGCATACTTATGTTTGCTGATGACATTTATACCGGTTCTGTGCAAAATAACAGGGGAAGTCTCATACGTCGAATATATCAGACATGTGGCGAGATTCTTTGAGTATTGGAAGGGGAAGAAGCGTTTTAGTAAGTAGTATGAAAGCTGTGCTACCAGAAATGGGGACACTACACAGTATATAATATCATGACTCCATCAGAGCATTGCAAAAATATCTTCTGGAGACATTAATACTAAGTCCTCGGCGATATGTTCAATTCCTACAATTAGCTTCAACACGACAATAATTTACCATTGAATAAACACCTGCCCCCAAATAAATTAGAAATGTAAAACTGCAGAACTGTCCTATCATTATTTAAAATGCACCATAAACAAACAACACAGCAATTCAGTGGTCAGTTACTACCTGTACCAATATCAGCTCACAGTTAATCACAGGTCCATTTGTTGAAATGATCTATCTTAGTTATCACTCTCTCAGATATATATTTATCTGGCAGGTGTTAGAAACAGCTGCTCAAGTAGTCTGATAGGGCTCAAAAAACTTTCTCCCCCCCCCCCCCCCAAAAAAAAATTAATCAAAATCATCTCCGATAAGGACCGATTTGACAATATGTTTGTTTACTAATATTGACTATGATAAATGAGACCTATAGATATTATTTAGCATGATCAATAGGTAAGACATAGCAATTATCTACATAATTTTATTAAACATTATTTTTAAAATAAGTTTATTTTTAGCGGTTGTTTTGAGTTAACGATGAGAGAGAGCAAAACGATGTGAAGATGTAGTTTAGGCTGGATGCACCTTGCTTAATTAACAGCTGCTGGATGGAGGTCGTTCTTTATAACCAACCATGTGAATATGAATATTTCGTGTGGAATGTGAGAGATGGGGTTGGACCGGCCGGTGACTCACAATCAATGATTTTAACTGAGTGGAAGTTGACACCGGGCGGGCTCTCGTTGAAGTTCTATAGCAGCCAGTCCTTCAAAACTTACATGTCATACAACAAAAGCATATAAATTAAAATGGTGAATCAACAAATACGTGCCTTTGTTTGAGATTTTCCATGAAAGCATCTAGAGTGAGCTCCCTAAGGAGCACAAAGTCTCCGATCCCAAACTCCGGACCTTCGTGTATCCCCGCCATTGCTTAGACTTCAACAGGTGCTAGCCGCAAGGGGGCGCGTTACCGGTGTCGAGCGAGTACCTTCTACTTTGAACGACTATCCGAGAGTTCCTATAATAATGACACTAGTATGTGTATGCTGTGCCCTGTTGTACAGTACAGACACGAATCACAACTGGAAAACGTAACTTCCGGGTTGTTTATAAATTATTAATTTCCACACGATTTACCATATATCGGGATTTCGTTCTCTTCGAGAGAGCTTAATTCTTGGTATTGTGCGCTGAGGTTACATGCAGGTTATGTAAGACTATGTATTTGGGGATTCGGCCACCACAAATGTATATTGTGTGTACTCTCCATTCACAGTCATTTGAATATTTTATT
This sequence comes from Lepetodrilus schrolli, assembly GCA_032361225.1. Lineage (NCBI taxonomy): Eukaryota > Metazoa > Mollusca > Gastropoda > Lepetellida > Lepetodrilidae > Lepetodrilus > Lepetodrilus schrolli. The sequence goes on along the minus strand of JAUTBT010003784.1, from coordinate 6,720 downwards.
ATTTTTTAATGTATAATTACGTAGCTTTATTGGTACCGGTACCCGTGAAAGGTTATGTTGACCTTGTTATCCCTTAGACTATAGAAAATTGAGATATTACAGTACATTAGCAACTGATTAGTCGGGTTTTACCGGAAATATATACTGCAATGGAATTTTAGTTATCCTACAGTAGTGAAAAGATATTTGGCGGTACAAAAGCGATTAAATGTATGCTAAGTGCATGTCCTTTGCATTTTAAACTCCAATTCTTTCCAAAACGACAACTTAATCTGTGATTGTATGCTTTTGACACAATTTTTAGTAAATAAAACAACTAGTTGAAATATTGTTTTAAAGCTCCCTCCCCACCTGGCACATAAAATGTATTCCTGGATTCATCCTGCGTGTATTGTGTATTAATTTCGTGTTCATATACATTGCTCGTTTAAAGCTAAGTACACTAGTACAAGCATGGCAATGCATACTGATTTACTTAGTTAGTAAAAACATACGATATCATTGCACATGGTCATGCAGAGCCACTCTCTGTCTGGTACCGTCTGTCTCACGACTTGCACGTGCTTCCGTGTCTCATCTCTATATCAGTCGCCACGGGAGACAAATCGTACGACAATTAGCAGATTCTAATCCGATTAGTCTGTGCAACGTATTACAATAGCAAATCATTGGTAGATAATCATCCCGACTTCTGTAGCTTCTTTTCTGTTTGAGCTAGTTACTCATTGGGTCAGTGGACATCTAGGTCAGATGTTATCGGAATACTCCGATGGATACCAATAGGCGTGACATACTTACAGCGTTGACTGACATTATAAATGGACATGTACATTATTGTAATGGTTTGTATTTATCAGTGCATGTTGGAGTGAAATCTCATATTCGATTGTCCTGTTTCTACTTAATCGTATATATGTGTGTGTTTTTTCGTAACAATTGTTATTCATCCATGTGGTACTTGTAGTTCGCCGCCGCATATGTAGGCCCATCTGTTCTGTGAAATACCGTGCAAGACGGAGTTGGACCTACTTATAATATCACCATCCTATAGTTCTTTTATTTACTAAAAATTAACTAGTGTTAAAAGCATTCAAGAGACGCATTACTACAACTTGTCAATACTATAATGATAACCGTATAAGCTTGCATGCATATTTCAGCAACTGAGCTACTAGTATATACTACTACTACTACTACTACTACTACTACTACTGCTACTGCGACTGCTGCTACTACAACTACTATTACTACTACTACTACTACCACTACTACTACTACTACATGTACTACATCTTTATTATCCCGGAGGAAATTTGTTTACACTGTAAAAGGCCTAAGTAAAAAAAAACTATACATATTAACCCTCTCCCTGCTGGATTAGGCACATCTCTTTAGGGCATCTCCGGTTGCCTCCAGCATGGAGAGAGTTAATAAATACATACATTGAATATCATTCATACAACACATAACTTACTATTATAGTGATGGAAGTAATATAAACTGTCAGATTGAATAGTGACGTTGAATGCCATATGTCTATATATCGTGAGTTATGTATTTAAATACTTGTATGTGGGACATTATAGGTACTAGTAATTAAATATTGCCGTAGGGAAATGTTCATAAACACTAATTTTGTCTGGGCATGTTACATAATGAACGTCATGACATTTCATAATAGTTGTTGACTACTGTAGCCGTAAGTATAGTATCGACCACACCTGTAAAGAATATTGATATACGGTACATATAATTCAATTAACGTACGATTTGAACATACAAAAAAAAGGCCCAAATAATTATACTCTAAGATATTCAAATTTTGTCGTACATTGCCATGCTATATTGTCAACATGCAAGCAAGTACTGTGTGTGTGTGTGTGTGTGTGTGTGTGTGTTTGTGTATGTGTGTGCGTCTCTCCCCCCCCCTCTCTCTCTCTCTGCGTGTGTGTGTGTGTGTGTGTGTGTGTGTGTGTGTGTGTGTGTGTGTGTGTGTTTTACAATAATATATACTAGGCCCATATAATTATATGAAAATCAAACTGCTTAGAACTATGACGACTATTGGCAGGCCTACTATATGATATTCAAGATATTATGTACATTTGATAGTTAATCCATCCAGGTGAATATGACAATATTGACCAATACTGAAAAATATCACCATGAACATTAATTAACCTAGTTAACAAGATTAGACCTATATTATAATGATATTTTGTTAGGCATGTATCAATTTAATTTGACTTAGATCTAGATGTTTACAGAAATCGACTATTATCGGTGTAGTATCTAGAGGATACTTTGCTATATGCTCTTGTCACAGGGGTTCGGTGATAGAATAGTAAAAAATATATAATTTGTTATATCTATATAGATCTAATACTAAAGTAATTTATTTAATAATAAAATATAATAATAATAATAATAATAATAATAAATAATAATAATATAAAGGAGAAATGCTACCAGTCTAGGTCAACCTCGCCTAGCAATCTAATAGATCTATATATTAGATTGCGAGGCGAGGCTGACCTAGACTGGTAGCGTGTCTACTTTATATTAATTTAAATTTTTTTAAAGGTTTTATTTTTTATTTTTATATTTTTAACTATTCTATCACCGAACCCCTGTGGCTCTTGTATAAGCTGATGTACTTCAGTGTGAAGACCTTATAACGACATCCGGTGTAGTTTCGCGTTGCTGTCAACTTTGATACGACAGCTAGCACCACAAGACACGGAGATCATTTCATCAGATTTGCCCACAGCACCTCTTTCCGTTGGTTTTGTCGTTAACACCAGATCTTCACATCGAAGTGTAGTGTAGAGGATTACAGATGTAACTGTCGTTATTAATTGATCCTGTACCAGTTGAGCACATGATATTAACTAACATTGCAGTGCAACCCATTTTATTTTGGCAGGCTATATAAGGATGATTGTTCTGGAAAATAGCGAAAAGTTGCGTATGATCAATTTATAAAGACTTGCCATAAAGTTATCAGATGCTTTCTCTGCCGTGACGTTTCAATTTGATAGTGTTCTTGTTCACTGCTGTTATGATGTGGCTAAAACGTTGACCAAAGAACAGCTACTGCAACTGACTGTCTATAATAACATCCATAACATTTATGTACAGATAGACTAATAATGTAACGTGATGAGGACGCTCTTTCGAGTGTAAATGCGAACATTATTATTAGTCATAATAATATATCAACATTATTAGTCATAATAATATATCAACATTATTAGTCATAATAACATATCAACATTATTAGTCATAATAATATATCAACATTATTAGTCATAATAATATATCAACATTATTAGTCATAATAATATATCAACATTATTAGTCTTAATAATATATCAACATTATTTTCATACGGTGAAAAAAATCCCCAATTTTTTCAGGAAACAGCTATAGATATTATTCTAGTTTGTCCAAATCACATTATAGGCCCTACATGTAGAATGCATATTTTCTTATGTTGCATACATCTCTAAGAATAATTTCTTGTTTTAGCAGTATGTGTATACAATCACCATTTAATATTTTATTTCGGACCTTAACAAGAGACTAAATAAATACAATTCACGTCGAATTAATTATCACAGATCCATACCTCATAATGGCATTATTGACGTATAGTAGTGCAGTCACAATCATGGCGATTACTATATATTTTCCCGGCGCTTCATCAGATTCGACGATATTTTGTGCTCAGCTCGGACTACTTCCACTCTGCTCCAGTATATACCCTCGGCACTCGCAGGAGCAGTAATCTTACCCAGATTCCGGGGAAATTGTGATTAGTCGTCGTCAGCCTCACCATTCATCGCATAGAGAAGAATGCGGGGAGGGCCCTTTTTTACACTTTTTATTGTAAAAAATTACTTTTATCATTCGAAATCGATAAATTAGTCAGGAATTAATTTCAAATAATTATATGTAATTAGAAACCAAAATATAACCGTGATGGTCTTAGTATATTATCAACAAACTACGCGAAATAGGGTAACTTATTTTAATTAGATTTCAACTGCTTCCTGATTGTTAGACAACGGGAAAACATGCAGATATATAGTTTACTAAAATGTATACTATTATCTAATCAAGACATGCACTAACCTAATCAGTATTATTGGAAATATTGATAATAATCGAGCAATGGTATCACGTGACTACCATGTGACAGATATACTTCTAATATGGCAGCGACCGTGAGATAATATATTCCAAAAGGACTGTAGGCAGTCCCATAGATTCACCGAGTGGATTTTGTGCCTAATTATCTCCCTTGAGACTTTTCACTGTTTGGAGACAAAATAATACGGTTTTCATGCCGTGGAAAAGTTCTACACGTGCGAAATGACAGATACCGATATGGCACTGAATGCGGAAGTGATTCAAGATGATCTCTGTAAAAGACCACCAACTGTCGTTGAAAGATATTTTAATCAACATTTTAAATTGAGTAGGTGATGATGACAATGCATCTTAGGTTAATAATATCCACAATGGCAATACGTGTAGTGTTCACATTTCGGGGTAGCCCAGTTTTCGTACTACTTACTTAGTTACTAAAAGGCTGCCTCCACTTCCAAAACTCAAAGAATTGCACCACCTGTCTGATATATAGAGAATCTCGCCCAATTGTCTTGGAATATCAAATATATCAACAAGTCGTGAAAGTTATTAAATCCGAGGCTTTGCTGAGGATTTAATAACTTTCTTTGCTGAAGATTTAATAGCTTTCATCGACGAGTGTTGATATGATTATTTGATATTCCAAGACACGAGGGTGAGATTCAATTTTCACCAAATATCATTTTAAAGTCATTAAAGAAGAAAAATGCCACATCATAAAGATTTTACTGTGAAGTCAAATCTTAGGCTGCTGTGCATTTGCACTGTGACATCATAGCAATGCTACGACATCACAATTGTAGCGATGAACAATCAAATACTTGGGTCAAGTAAACAGCTGATCTAGTGATTTTTGTTTGTCCACAGTAGATAATATATGCAAATGAATAATTCATAACCAATCAGTGATTTCTAAAAGCGTCATCACCTGTTGAATAACGTTGTTGTCCTACTGATGTTATCTCCTGTGGGAGCCAGTATTTGGTGATAAATTATGATATCAAGACAAGTCTGCAGCACTCTGATAGTCCTCATGTCCGTGGTAGATTTATTAGGGAAACTTAAAACGTGAATTTAATGTTTAGAGGTAGTGTATCTGCCGAAACCATTAGAAGCTATATCTGCTAAATGTACTGTTTCGTGCACACCGGCCATACATAAAAACCGATTTCGACACCTATGCATTGCCAATAACATGTTACGTGAACACCGATATATCCAACTGATTCAGAGGTATCGTATAGTATTCTGTAACAGATCCAGACGTACGTTGCGAATGGCTGAATACGTAATATTATCAGTGTTTTGTTGCAGGCACGTACAAGAAGTTGACCTATTTGGTTGCGAAAGCGTCAAGGTGTGGGGGCACGGTGCTGGAATGTGCATTGATTCTCGTATGATTAATTTTCAAGGAGGCCTCAGTGCATATGTACCAGTATGTCGGTACCAAGTCCTCATACAGACAGACTCGAGCTATTCATGGCTCCTCCTGGATCATCTCTGGCGTTCTAGCATGATCTAACGCAAGACCTCATACGACTCATCTGGCGTGGCATCATCTTTAAACTACAGGCGCCGCCTTAATGAACTGGTCTTATAGGTCTATATTATCTTCAGACCCCATCGGAACCTGTGGAGATCTTCCAAGTCTGAGAAACCGCCTTCAGACGCCGCAGGAGCTTAGAGCTAGGCTGCTGGAACAATGGCGGCGGATAACGAACGCAGCGTTCAAACGCATCTGACTAGCGTTGTATTGCGCTTAGACCTTAGAGCTTAGAACAATGTTATTATATTTACGTTATGCTGCTCTCCATACAAGTAATAAGGTAATAATACCTGTCAGAATACGATTGTAAATATCCATTAATGTCTGAATCCATTAGTCGTATGTCCTGCGTTCACACTCCACTCCTAATTTCGTACATGAATTATAGCGCTATAGCAATAGATTCGTCTTCTCCTTCTTCTACTTATTATTAATTATGATAAAAGCATGAAATTTGGACAGGTATAAATCACGATTTGGGAAATGTTTTTATATAGTGCGAAGCTGAAATTTGGTTGTAGCATGTTCTGCGCATGCGCGAACATGAAAATAGAATATTTCTTTAATTATCCAATTTAGCGAAGAAAAAAACTATGGTAATGAGGAGTAATTAATATAATATTTCAATAGAACATTCAAATTACCACACTGCGCATGCGCAAACAGAGTTTTTGTTGATATTTTATCTAACTTTGCTATATATATTAAGATATTTAATATAGCTGTTTTTATTGAATATTAGGAGTGTTTTAACCATATATGTGGTGGTACATGGTCCCGTGCATTGCACGGCTGACAGCTCAGGTTAAAGTGAAGCACGTTCTAGCTCGGCTGGTACGTTGATGGGTGGCCGAGAACCTGATCGTATCTAGGATTCGTTCCTGCCCCACACTGAATCACAGGCTGAAAAACTTAGGCAAGTGGCTTAGTTCGATAATGCCACTGTTCACCCAGCAGAGAATGGGTACCCGGAAGGATGAGATGGACATGTGAATGATAACCTTGTAGCGCCTTGAACG